>JAOVYX010020053.1:0-17558 GCA_035668315.1 Drosera spatulata
TATGATGCGTCGTTGGTGCTGCAGCAACAGCCAAGGAGCTGCTGCTGCACTATACCTCTTCTTCCCGTGAACTGTATCTTGTTCTATTATGAAGTGCATCATTTTTTGGTTTCGGAAGTGCAGTTCACAATAAAATAAGTTGCACTTCACGGAAAGAAAATATGCAGTGCAACAGCAGCTATTTGGCTGCTGCTGCAACACCGATGACTTTCTCATATATATATAAATCCTGATTACTCTATCAATTATCAATTGATTTTGAAATGAAACCTCAAATGTTTAATATGATATCATAGCCCAAAAGTCCCGACGATAAACCACTTCACACCATTCAAATATATGTTCGTGTTTCAAGTTCAAAAGAGAAATTCACGAGAGAAGACGTGTTAAGAATAATATCCCCATTAAAATTTAAAAACTCAAAATAATAATATATATAAATCTTGGATCATTACACTCACTGTTAATTAATTATGAATGGATATCCAGAAGTTTAATATCAATCACTTAACCTTGGGCTGTTCTTTTCTGAATACCAATAAATAGTGTCCTCATTGACTATGCACTTCATCATTGAAGAAAAGAAAAACCAATTCTACACAATACAAGCACTTGGAAACTTCCTGTATATCATGACATCATCGTCAACGTTTCTAAAGACAGACTCATTCTTTGACTCCTAAATGTTACGCTCTGTATCCCATCCTATAAATATGATCTTCTCAAGAAAATAGAGCACAATATGCACAAAACCTTCTCCAAGTCCATTGAGTTTGCTGTCGAAAAACACCCAACTGATCATATATAATAAACTAGACCAATCTTCCATTAAAATTACTATAGAAATGACATCTCGTAGAAGCATTACTGCTTGTCTAGTTGGGTTTCTCGTTGCATGTTCTATTCTTGTCGAGAGTCGTGTAGCACCTTTCACTGCAAAAAGCATCGAAGGAACGAAATGGGCTGTCTTAGTTGCCGGCTCGAAGGGCTATGAGAAACAGGCATCAGGTGAGATTTCTTTCTCAAAATTACTCTGGTTGTGTAAATTGTTTTTCAAAGATTCAACAAATATGGTTTTCACTAGACATTATTGCTTTATGAATAAGGACTGAAAGTTTGTATATCCGATGTTTGCCTATGTGCTGGCCGATATTTGTCATGCATACCAGGTTTTGAAGAGAGGCGGTCTTAGGGATGAAAACATCATCGTGATGATGTACGATGATATCGCGCACAATGTGGATAATCCCACACCAGGAGTCATCATTAATAAACCAAACGGCACCAATGTGTACACCGGAGTTCCTAAGGTACGACTTTTATAACTCTCGATCAGAACCACTAGATATCAAAACCACTTTATACCTGTAACGAATACCTTAAATAATATTGTTTCGTACCACAGGACTATACAGGCAAACGAGTTACAGCTAAAAATATATTGGCGGTGATACTTGGAGACAAAGGCGCTGTGACAGGAGGCAGTGGAAAAGTTGTGAATAGTGGTCCAAATGACTCCATCTTCATATACTACGCTGACCATGGCTCTCCGGGTTCACTCGGTCTGTATAAATTCCCTTTGACTTAACCAAAACGTGTTTCTAATTTTCAATTATCATTTATCAGAGTAGCTCTGTTTACAGCTAACTAATAATCAATGAACTTGGCATTCAGTTCAATTAACATTGCTCAACTTGATCTGATTACTAAACTTTTCTTGCGATTCTCAATATGTAGAGATGCCGAGCGGAGATGAACTGTATGCTCCAGAGTTGATCTCAACACTGAAAAAGAAGCATGCTTCTGGGACTTATAAGAGCATGGTAAGCCTTTTATTTTGTGCATGCACTTGGATCCATTTATAGATTAAATTGCATCTACATGCAAGTCAAACATACATGGTTACAAAATGTACCTTACATATATTTGGATGCTGAATCTGCAGGTGATTTATGTGGAGGTTTGCGAGGCTGGAACTATGTTTGATGAACTTCTACCTAAGGGGCTAAACATATACGTGACAACCGCATCAAACCCAGAAGAGAGCAGCTGGGCGACATACTTCGATGATTATTACGAGACCTATTTGGGCGACTTGTACAGCGTTTCTTGGCTGGAGAACGCTGATGAAGACAATTTGCAAGCTGAAACTTTGGAGCAACAGTACAAAGTGGTAGGCTCTAGCAAACACTATTAAACTTAATTGAAATGGTTTCAAATTTCTTTGAAGAAATAATTAGATTCTTACATTCGTACATACTTTACAGGTCAAGTTGAGGACTTTTGATGAGAATGTTGGATCGCATGTCATGCAATACGGGGATGTGAGCATCAGCGTGGAAACAGTATCTACCTACATAGGCGTGAATCAAAACAATCTCAAATTCATTCCAACTGACAATCAGTTAGATCGTCAGCCACGTGCAACGCCGGTTCTTCAACGTGATGCTGACATCCTTTATCTGATGGAGAAGGTACCATAAACCAATCATATTCAATTGGTCATTTGTCAAGTACTTATGTTCCCCTAACCAAATCAGGCTTGCTTTTCTTGTACAGAGATGCAACCACTAACGCAAATTTACCTTGTTCATGAAACAGTTCCGTAGAGCTCCTGAAGGATCGGGCAAACGAATCGAAGCTCGAAAGAAGCTCAATGAAGCACTTACTCACAGCACACACATCGATGCCTATGTCAAAGCCATCGCCGAGCATCTATTTGGCTTAGAAAAAGCTGCTGAGATCCTAAACGCGGTCAGCGTGACAGGAAAACCTATAGTTGATGATTGGGATTGCCTCAAATCTTTCGTATGTATTCATATCTGTACAAATGCTTGCTTTTCGACACTTAATGGCGGTTTTTTTTTCCCATGTGAAATTTTGTGTTTCGCTTACATTCTTGGCTCTTTTTAATGCATTGTAGGTTGCGACATACAAAGCACACGGTGGTCACTTATCAAACTATGGCATGAAATATATGCGTGTCTTCGCCAACATATGTAATGCCGGGGTGCATGAGGCTCAGATGACTCTTGCGGTATCGCAAGCCTGCTCTTGATCAAATAGGGAGAAAACATTGTCGACTTCCTGCCTAGGCCATGGGGAAAATCAGTTTCCTTTTTTCTTGTGCATATGTATACTATTTTTTACAACGGTAGCAATTATTATTCTTTGATATGCTTGGTTTTGGGTGAAATTTTACCCTTGTAGACTGTTATGTATTCATTATTGTCACATGCAAGTAGTCTATCTAGTCTCCTTTGTAACCAATAAGACGCTCCTTCGGAGCTTAATACAAGTAAATTTGGAGTTGTTTTGTTGTTCTACGCATTGTTATGGACATAACACAGTAAGATATAAAAATGAAATTCAATTGCTGATGCTTCTTTTGGTGGAAGGTTCCCATGACAATACACAGCTTGATGCCAGGAGAACCAACAGTTATGGACAGTTCACCGAAACCGGTGCAAATTGTGGATTCTCCATGACCCCTGAGCTTGTCTATCGGCATGGTGACATGTTCTGCATTTCTAATCAAAACCATGTGACCAACCTTTCATGTAAGGAAATTATGGTGTTACTTTTCATACAGCAATCGTTAGTCTCATCAAAGCGTGCTCAGATTTGCCCATCAGCCATAGTAATCAACTCACAAAAGTTCTTCTCGCAGTTTCTCTGATAGAAATTTCGCTTCTGACAGGAGATCGCTGCTCAATTCATCATGCAACATCCAAGGACTCAAAAGAAGGATACATCTCACTCTAGATACTCACCAAGAACCCTTCATTTTTCATTTCATCACCAAAACCTGGTCTGTTTGTCCAATCAACCTTGGACTGGGTATGATGCTACAAAAATTTTGAATCAAATGAGCACCTGATTTAACATGTGCACATGCAACTAGCTCTATACAAATCAAATTCTCTACACCAAAACAATACTTCATTGCAAAACTCCGCGTACATCAAAGAGCCAAAGTAACTTATGCCAGCCTGTAGCAAAGACAAAAGCTCCAGAAGCAGCAGCAAATTAAATAGAACCACTCTTTATTCACGAATCCTTATTTTACAGCGAAAAGATGAAATCAACACATCCTTCTAGCTATCTGAATTTGGCGGAGCAACGATCATAACACTATCATCCCCTTGCATAGGACTGACAACAGGAGGCTTCTTTGCAAGATTCTTGGGTACGTCCAAGTCATCCTGGATGCAGCGCTGTGGCGGGTAGGATAGCAGCAGGCACATATTCTTGACCAAGATTCTTTGAAGACCCTGACTTGTCTCGAAGATGTAGCCATCGTGCTCGCTGATATGCTCAATCGCATCAACAAGAGCATCGTACACTTTCTGAGGGCAGTTTTCAGGTCCAGGCTTGTCATGGAGGTAGACCACGTCCAAGGTGTAGAGTTTGCGGTTCGCTGGCAGCTGGTACTTCGGTGGCATGGACGATCTGCAGTATAATAAGATCTGCACCATGTGTGCAACATTTTGATGATAGTGAGAACTTGGATAAACAGAGGCCTTAAAAAGTAAAGCACACCCGTCTATTTCAGCGCATTTTGCATATCCAGAGAGACATCAAGAAAGAAAGCAATTCAAGTACAGAAAATTTGTTCAGGTGATTACTAACATCTTATGGTCAAAACAATTAACCCAAAAAACAAACCACCAGGGAAGCTTTCCTCAGCATCAGGAATCAAGGACTTTTCTGCAAGTACTGATACTGTCCAACGGCAGAAAGACATGTGCAGAGGAAAAAGGAATCATACTCAGTTCCAAGTAGTAACACTTCTGAACAGGTCTGGACAGCCTCTTCAAACCAACCATCAACCACCCCCCCACCCCCCGGCAACATGAGTGGACGAGGGGATGATGTGGCGTGGCTTAAGCACAAGCAGAAGATGTTGAGCAGATAACGATCAATAGCAAGTCCAGGATTAAGTCGCGTTTCCTTTTGAAGCCACAAATGAGAGATATAAAGAATCATGTGGAGCAAGAATTGAGCCTTTCCCTTGCATCGATGCCAACTACAACCTTCTAAAACATGTCAAGCAGTCCCTTGCAAATCCAAAGCAAGCATCTTCAGGATATTAATGAGTTACAAAGCAGGGTGACTGTAGCAAAATTTTCAAGGCTAATTCCGCTATGGGCTAACTTGAATATAGGTAGTGTTCACTGCTGTAGCAGGGTTGAGTGGCCAACCAATACTTGCAGCACTCTCTTGAACTATGAAGAAAGATTACTCAGAAGTCACATCTAACAAAGAGGAGAAAAGTTGATACTTTGACAACCGTGACTTCGCACCTTCAGCGACGAATTCTAATGCCACATAGGAGAAAGGTGGCAAATGGCTTGCACCTGAGTAGTCTACAATCATCATCTTATGGATGATCCTATGAGAAACTGAAAGGTAAATTGATCCATCGCATGCGATGGGTTTGCACTTTGCAGCATCAGTTTTCCCTTGAATGTGCCTGAATCGAACATCAAAGTTCCTGGAACTATAGACTATGAGAGTTCCAATTTGAGTAAGCTTCATCTCAAGGAGGAAGTACACTAGTAAAGCTTGAAAAATAGGTGGAATTGGAAAGATGACTCGACAATGGCGAAAATCAGTTCTGCTAGAGGAGAAAATTAGAACCTCAAGAAAGTATTCTCAGAGACAATGATGATGAGGAGCTCAGACTTCAAAAGCTACCGAGGAAGAAATGTGCCAGAACTGTGTAAGGGTAAAAAAAAACGCAAGTAAAATAAGGTTATCGGCATGAAGCACTAACTTGGTTTATTCTCAAATGAATACCATACGGAGTAGCATTCATGCTTGAACAAAATGGGTCACGCAAGACAAGCCCAACTCCAGGCAATGCTCAAAGACAATTTTCCTTCATGTCTCTCACAAAATCAATCTGTATTGTTTCTCCATTGAATAGCTAAATCTTTTCTAATGAAAGTAGCAAAGTACAGGTGGAGTTGGGTTAACAATTTTAATCTTACCATTGTGTTCAAGAGACATTTTTTAAAAGCTAAAAAGACGATAGATGATAATCTTCTCTCTTTCAGTTTATTCCGTAGTTCTTTAAAGTTTTATAATCTAACTTACTAGCAAGGATAAATGGTGTGGGAAGAACACTTCGCTTGTACATTTTGCTTGTATGAGGTGTCTAGCTGCCTAGACATCTCACTCTGAAGCTTTTATTTTATAAAACTAGTTTGGCCAATAATAATTATCCATTTCAAGTGTTCCTCGTGATGTTTTTTGATTTATTTCTATCTTAGTAGATAGTAGCATAAGAATAACTACTGTATATCCTCTGGGACAACCATAAAAAAAATCCATGTTCACAACCACCTGGGCATCCATCTAGGCCCGCCCAGCTACCTAGGCACAAGAAGAAGAACCCACCCCACTACATCACACAATCCTTTTTAGAATATTCTTCTAGCCTTAATGTATATCCCGATTACTTAACAACAGAAAGAACAAAAACTACCACGCATTGGTCATAACAATTTAAAATCATCAACCATAACGTATAAACTGGTGTGGTCAGTGAACAAGTCAAAGCTCCAACTCACCACTCTCAAAATACGGCCCTGTTCACGAGATCGTTTTGCTTCCTGAGATGCTATATTAAACAACTCCTTGAGATCAACTTGATCAGATGATGAATCAGCAGGGAGGCTCCGAATTGCAGCAATTGCAGATTCTACTTCGCTGGAAAACTCTTTCTGCACCTACAAAGACAAAGAGATAGCACCATTAGCTGCTAGAAGTTTTTTCAAGTCATGCCTGAGGCGTGTATTGTGTGATGTGTTCGCATGAGAACCACAGTATATTGCCTTAAAGCTTAAGTGTGAGCCTAATTAAAATGGCAACAGGCTGGTCTTTCGATTATCTACTATAACTTGTACAAAATCATCTAGAACTCGCAACTTAAAAAAGCACTCTTTCCACCATACGGCAGCATAAATTAATGAAATGAAATTATTCGGACATTGTACTCACTCGATGAAAAAAAAGGAACACCAATCCACTTACGAAACACAGATTCTCTCACAGAAAGAAATAGTATGAAAGCTAGTTTATGGCAGTATTCTTTGTGCTAATGCTGCCCGAATACATATGCAATGATAAATCATAGGTTACCACAGTATGTGCATGCATAGTTAAAAAATGCACTGAGAGTATTCTTGAAGGTTAAAGGATTGTACAGCCACATAAAAGAACAGAGAAACACTATCTACATAGCCATACAAAGCAGCAGGTCAGAACTTTTTTGCCTTCTTGAGAAGCTTACTCGACTTGAAGTCCCATACACAATACTCTGCTACGATACTTTAAATCATTTCAAAAAGAATCCTCAAACCCCAAAACTGTCCTATGGTGTATCAAGGTATGTGAGATAATTTCGCCCATGGCTATGAATATCATGATAATGTGGTCAACCAGAATAGATGCAGACATCTCATAGATAATAGTATAAAACAAAACAAAAAAGGTCGTTTCATAGGTTGTTTTGGAGAGACATCAAACACGTTAGTAGCTAATCCTCCTCTACTCTGAGCCTAAGATTAACAACTCCTTCATCACTGAATGCAAAATCCCAAGGACACTTGTGATACAAGTTCTACCATGAAAAAACTCGTACCATGGTAATACAGCAACACATAGAAATTAGCTCATTCACTTCCCCAAAGCTTTTGCGCTTCAAGTTACGAACTTGTACAATATTACACAGACAACACCCAAAACCATCAATCACAAACAATAAAATGGTCGATGATAAAATACCATCGCAATTTCTTTACCAAACTATTCAAGAACATATAAATCGATGCGGTGAGACTGCAACCACTACAATCAATTAGCTACAACGAATGGTTCTCTAAACACATTGAACTTGTACATCAAAAGCACAATCAACTAATTCTACATTGGCCAATTGTGTTGAAAGAAATAATCCAATGCGCTTGAAAAATCACACGTTCTAATCAAGAAATCCTGCAACCAACCAAAAAAAAAGAAAAAAAAGAAAAAAGCAAACCTACCCAAGAAACCGATTTCCCGATCACAACAAACCCGAACCGGTGATCCCCATTAATCGACGACTTCGCGTTGACAAACAACCCAATCGACTTCAGAATCGAGTCGAGTCGGGTCACAGGCCGACCGTTGGGGCCGGTGTTCTTCATCTCGAGGAAGGATTCGGCCCCAACGTCGATGCAGAAGAGTATGTCCTCGCTGCTGTATCGGCTCGGGGGGAGTGCGTAGGGTTGGGGGAGTGGTGTGGATGGGTTCCCCTCTTCCATCACTCCCATGGTCAGTGTTAAGCGCTGGGAGAGATGGGAATGGTCAGTGTCGGGAGGTGCTGAGGGTAGACGGCGTCGGGGTTGTGGTTTTGGCGTTCGCCGCACCAGTACGGTGTGTGGCAGATGCTGACGGTGGTTACAACCTGCTTGTGGCTTAAGGGCAATTATTTTAAACTCCCAGATCAATTTTCATTTTTCATTTTGATATTTTTTTATGACATATTTAGATATTTGTTTAAAATTTATTATATAATTTGATTTTTTTTTAATATTAACTCTATCCCCATTTTAATCTAATCATATCATCTCAAACTAATCCAAATCATACTCTTAACCTAACCATTTTCAACTCTTCATCTCCTCAATCATCCAACTCATTTCTCAGCTCTGCCTTCAACATCACCACCACCCCATCACCACCAGTCCTCCACCTTTCTTTATCCACAACCTATTCGATCAAATGCCCTCTCGTCCTCTTCTTGGATTTCGTTCTGAACTAGACAAATTTGTATACGATTGGACGAGTGAGACTTGGTCGGGGACGATGAGTCATCATAGGAAAAGGTATGAAGAGGCCGAGACTAGTGTAGGCGTCGTAGTTAGACAAGAGATCCATAGTCGTCATCGATCATTTGGGGATCGATAAGGCGATCCCAAAGACGATAATGGAGATGATGAATGCGGACAGATTGATGCGGATCGAGCATGGTGGCAGCGGTGTTTCAATAGGGAATTTGATTCTACTATGGTTAAATTTGATGCTCCGTGTTTCGAGTATGGTTTTTATTTTAGTGGTATTGGTATCATAATTCATGGTGATTTATCATTGTTTAGTGTATACGATGAAAGTTCGGGGTCCTGATATAATTGATGAGATGAAATATTTCGTGAGATTGGTGACTATACATAGATTTTGGGTGTATGAATTGTTGTTCGTATTATGTATAAACTGACATTTTGAGTGTATGAACTGTTATTCGTATTATGTATGAATTGGCATTTCAGGTGTATGAACTGTTGTTCATGTTATGTATGAATTAGCGTTTCGGGTGTATGAACTGTTGTTCGTATTATGTATGAATTAGCGTTTCGGGTGTATGAACTATCGTTCGTGTTATGTTTGAAGTTTGAATTGACGTTTTTGATGTATGAATTGTTGTTCGTGTTATGTATGATCTGACGATTTGGGTGTAAGAACTGTTGTTCGTGTTATGCATGAATTGACGTTTTGGGTGTATGAACTATTGTTCGAGTTATGTGTGAATTGACTTTTTGGGTGTATGAACGGTTGTTCATGTTATGTTTGAACAAGCGTTTTGGGTGTGTGAATTATTATTAATGTTATGTATAAACTGACGTTTTAGGTGTATGAACTATTGTTCGAGTTATATATGAACCGTCGTTTTGGGTGTATGAACTGTTATTCATATTATATTTGAACAGATATTTTGGGTGTATAAATTATTGTTCGTGTTATGAATGAACTATTATTCTTGAAGAAAAATCATAAGCGATTGTTTAGTTGTGAATTATTTATATGTCACTATGTAAACTGGTTTTTTCACATAATAAACTCATAATTTTGGCTGAATGAATCGTTACTCGAAACATTAAATAATCTACAAACTTGAAACATTAAATAATATAAAAAAGTGTCATGATGTTAGACCAATGCATAATAAGATGAAATTATCATTATGTTGAATACATTACATAGATAAGTATCATATCATTGATGCATCACATAATCTTCACATATGAGTGTCACTTGTGTATTGAATTTGAACATTTTATATAATTGATTGTTGGTTGTTGCATAAAAGTATAAAATTGAACATTATTATAAGATATTAAGACAATAAATTGTTCTATATTATTAAGTGAACTGTATATCGATGAAAGACATTATATTGTTATACAATACGTTTGGTGTAATATAATTAAACGAAGGATAATTTTCAATATCCAAAGCTCAACGTTATGATAAGATATTAAAACATTGTATTGTTCTATACAAGTTTAATCATAACAGACGGATAAAGTTCATATAATTGTTTGATATAATTAAAAACTTTACATTCTTCATAATGAGTTTGCTTCATGTTAAGACAAAGTTATGCATCATAATTGTTGCATCTCATTTAATCAGTTCTTCCTAATACTATTCGAAGTAGATTGATGTGGATATGTATGAGTTACGGTTAGACATACAATTAAGGTTGATACTAATCCAACGTTATATCAACATTTAAGGTTGATACTATTCTAACATTTTGAATTTTCACCTGAAATATTAGGAATATGAACTATGTCATATGGAACCGTAAACAACAAAGTTACTATATGAACTGCAATGAGATCAATATGAACTGCACATATTCATGGATGTCGAAATCAGATTATGATCTAAACTTATTACATGAGTTGTAAGGATCATAAATATGTAAGATGATTTGAACATAAATAACATTCCATGAGCTAGTATTAAATGTTGATGATTGTAAACTGTATTCATTAAAATATGAACTACCATCCTTCAATATGTGAACTGTTCCTTATGAATGTATGAACTGTCTCCCTTCAATGTATGAACTATATCTTCTCCGGATATATAAACTACTTTTCTAGAAACACGAGAATCGAATTCATGAAATATGTGAACTATATTCCTTGAATTTTATGAACTGGTTTTCTATGAACTTTTATGTTAAAACTTATGAACTGTATTATTTGAATGTGTGAATTGTCTGTTGTGATTGTGTGAAGTATCTCCCTTAAGAATTTGTACATAAAACATAATGAATTGTAAGTTAAACAAATTAAAATATTACACTGTAACATTCAATCCATTATAATTATATGTTGAAACATAACATAAGTTCTTAATCTTGACATAACATTACAAATTAAACCGATACAAGATCTTTTTATTCCTTCACAGGTTATGAACTGCACGGTATTTGACAATGATCATGAACTAAAATTTGTAATACTAGAATTATTACATACATAACAATTATTTGTTTGAAACAAAACATAAGTCGCAATATCCAAATTTAAAAAAGTTTTGTGAAATTTATATTACTGAATGTGGACTGTATGTTGTTTATATATGAACTGAATATATTTGACGTGTAAACTATTTATCATAATGCGAACTGATTAAAATTTATAGAGAACTATATATCATTAGATGTGAACTGCAAAATATTTTTATATGAACTGCATATTGGTTACATGTGAACTATATATTATTAAATGTGAATTGTAATAGAAACAATGTAAGTTAATAATAGACATTCTATCAAATATCTTCCGTGCACCCTGCAAATCCCTAAATCTCCTCCTACATTGCAACAAGACAGCTCCACAAGAAACAAATCCGACCCAAACCCATTAACCATAACCTCACCATGAACACTTTTTCTAATCCCAACCATTAAACAATCCATACAAGCCATGATTACATATGGATAAGTAAATTTATCCCATTTCTCCCCTTTTCTCATCATATCATGATAAACCTCAATCGTCCTCTTCGAAGATCCGTTATTTGGATAACCTTTGCTCATTGAATTTCATAGAAATGTGTTCTTGGTGGGGATTTCATCGAACATGCCATGAGTATGGGTCAGTTCATTGAGATTTGAGTAGAAAGCGACGAGTTAGGTTGCTATGAAGATGTTGTTTGTGAGGATTCCGACAATGAGCATGTGGACGTGGAGGGTTTGGCCTTGTTTGAGGGAATTAATCACCGAGAATGTCGATTATGCTCGCGTTCCGTGTAGTTGCCGTGGACGATAAAGTGCTGGTGAGGACAATAGCGTTGATTGAGGTCAAAATCGAAGCCGTTGTGAGAAAGTGTAGGTTTGTTCGTGGATTGATGGGGGTTGAACATGACCATTGACAGTCACCGGAGGCGGGGAATCAAGAAATTGTCGTGGTGAATAATTGAGAGTGAATGATTGAGGTTGAAGATGAATGGATAAACATAGATTAGATAGGGGTATTGATGTCATTTACCCATTTTTAGGTATTAAAATGTAAATGAAACTATAATTGGGTATCTAAATATGTCATGGGATATTTTGGGAACTAAAATATAGATGAAAGTTGACTTAAATATTTTAATATAATTAACCGAAATGATAATGCCAAGGCAAAATTTAATCAATCCATGACAATGCACTCACATCATTTTTTTTGGACGAAAATGTCCTTCACTCACATGTTGTCTTTGAAGTATAAAAATTTTCCTTTCCATTACCAATCTCCTTTATTTATTGTAACTAGTTATACTTATCTTTTATTCTTTTTGTTTCATATTATATGCAACACTTGTCAATTTAGGTCGTCTCAAAATATATGCAACATACCTCATTTAATAATCTTTTCATATTAAAAAATATCAAAAAAATCACGATCTGCTCCCACTATCTCCTCTCACATTACTACAACAAATCCCACTAACACTCAAAAAATATTATTTTTTTCATAAAATTTCATACAAATTCAACACACACATAAAATCGCGTGTCCGATCAACATGTTGTCTATAATAAATGAAAAAACATTTTACGCATGATCAATCAAACTTTGTAACAAAAAAAACCAAACTTTAGTACCAAAAAAGGTGAATGTACCTTTATATATTTACATAGATATTGTGCTTTATTGTAATAAAAAATAATTAATAGTAATAAGTTTTAAAATAAAAAAAAAATTAATAGTAATATTGTGGTTTATTGTATCAATTACAAAAGAGATAATGTGAATGATTGTAAGAGATGAGCTAACTAGTTTTTATGTGAAAATGTTATGTAAAAGAAAACATTTCATTTATGTGGAGGCGATCGAAATTAAAAAAATATCATTTTTTGTTGATAATACGTATCATTTAATTAGGGACGGAGAAAGTAGTGAATTATTAGTTCGGGATTAATAATCTCGAGATTAATATTTAAGAATTACTCTCTCCGTTCTATATATTTTACAATATATACGTATTTTGTATTATTTTATACAGATGAATACGAATCTCGTTTCCATATCAAATCACGTCTGATCGTCGAGCAACCTATATTAGGTTGAAGTACGTAACTTACACAATCATTAATGTTTCATAATAAATTTATAAAAAAAATATTTGATCGTCGTTGTACACGTATCAAACTTTACATCGATATGCGTGCAAGTCAAAACGTTTCAAAATATGTGGGACGGAGGTAGTTGTTCAGTATCTTCATATTTAATTTTGTGTTTTTTTTTTTTTTTTTTTTTGTGATGATATAGTTGTTTAGGATATGACAAATTTGTCCTGTCCAAATATATCAAACAAACACATGATAAATTTAACAAAAATTATTTCTGTGTATAATCAACTTATCCCATGAGACTATTAATATAAGTACTAATTAGTGGCCCCTCTTCCTCGACTTATTAATCCTTATCACTTTCACATTATCTCTAAAATATCAAAACAAACATAAGATATATTACAAAGGGGATTTTTAATACTATCTTATCTTTTTAATCCTCAAAATAAACACAACCTGTGAGTTTTGCTTTAGATGAAAGTAAAAAAAAAAAATGATTAAGAAAATGGGCAACTTTCGTTTCCATGGATTACTTGTTGACTTTTCAATAAATGAAAAAGAATGGGATAGAATGGAAAATATGGTCCTTTTTTTTTCCAAATCTTTCCGTATAAAATTAATGGGATTTGGAAGGAAAAAAAAATGTGTCTTGTCATATCTTATATTCTTCCTATACTACCCTCTATAAAATTGTCGTATTCCTATTTTATCCATTCTACTTGTATAAACCATATATAATCTTTCTCATCCTTGTAACAACACACAACACTCTCCCACTGTCGCATGCTCTCCTTTTTCACCTTACTCTTAGGTTTCCTCGTCTTTTATCTCTTATGTCTATTTTTTTTCCCTTTTTCCTTTTTTGTAGACGCTATGATGTATAGTAGTTAAGTTTGAAACTTCAATTTATACATCACCACTTCAATTGAATTTTAGTTTTTATTTTGTAGATAATAAGATTGTAGATTACTTAAAACTGATGGCAAAGCCTAAGGGACACAAATCCCATACAAATCAGCAATGAAAATGAATGTTTAGATTCGGGAACTGTAGATAGAGAATAATTGAGCATAATTAGCAAACCAATCAACCATATAGTTACATTCGCAGAAAACATGATGTCCTTGTACCTCCCTTTCACAATTAAGTAGTTGATAAGCTCGGAGTAAGACTTGAAAATGTGGATGCGAGTGTGGAGGGTCCTGTCTAAGTAGAAGGGTTATCGCAAAAGAATTGGATTGTAGCGAAACACGATGCAATCCCAATGCCCAAGCTCGCTCCAAACCTCGAACCATTGCCTGCAACTCTGCCGCCATAACAACATGAAATCCTAGATTTTAAACAAGTTGTCACTTTTTTACGTACTTACACCATCAGTGTTGAGAGCAACCCTACTGATCATCGTTTCCATCGCAACAAAATGCTACGGAATCACGAGAATGTACATCTTATTCAAAACACTAATGCTGATTACTCTTGCATGTGATAGAAGAAAACCCGTAGCGTGATCAAGGGGAATTATTGACCAGTAAATACCAAGGAATTCTCCAAAGCCATAGCCACCAAACAACACATGAAAACACTGTACTTCAAGGCACTAACTCATTGACTTGTATATTTGTTGGGAAAAGTCGACGTGAGTTACAGCGAAAATTGTCTATCATTTTTCTCTCATTGTGTAATTAAAATAAAATAAATAAATAATCCAAAAAATAAATAGAGTCGACACCAAAATTTTTACGTGAAAACCCCTTAAAAATAAAAGGATAAAAAAATCACGGGATCGTTACGGTACCAAAATATCCACTAAAAAGGGATTACAAATATCGTCCCTAAATTGTGTTAGGGGATTACAATCAGCAGGATAACTCTCACTAATTTTTCTTCTCTAACGGAATAAAAATATATCCGTAGAGGATACCCCTCAATATCCAAAACTGAGTATTTTTCTAACTCTTCTGATGGTGTTTTTGTGTTTGTGTGTGATGCATTTGTTTTGCCCATTACTATCTATTTATAGGCAATAGAAGATGTCGCTTGAAATTTTCGCCGCCTTACTTTGCTGCCGCCGCCTTCGCTCATTGAGCTCACGCATGCCATCATTGGCTTCACGAATGCTCTTGCTTTTTTCCGAATTCTTCTTCTTACGTGTCGTGTAGCTTTTCTTTTCCTACTTTGTTAGTGCATGGGCCCCACGAAAAGGGAAACCCACTAGTAATTCTCCCCCTCCCGAACGGTGGGGACCATCGTCACATCCGTTTGTTATCTGCAGAAGTCAAACTTCTTCATGGGTAAGGTTTTTGTCATCATATCTGACCTGTTGTTGTCAGTATGGATTTTCTCGAGTTGAAATCGCTTCCGATCCAATGCATCACGTATCCAGTGATATCTCACATCAATGTGCTTCGACCTCGAATGAAAGGTCGAATTCCTGGCAAGGTGAATAGCACTCTGATTATCGCAATAGAGTCTATACCTGTCCTGTTATAATCCCAGCTCTAACAAGAAATTCTTCATCCATAGCACTATCTTGCTAGCTTCAGTGACTGTAATATACTCTGTCTCTGTAGTAGACAAAGCAATACATTTTTGTAACTTTGAGTGCCATGACACTGCTCTCTCTACGAAGGTTGTCATATACCCCGAGGTAGACTTCCTAGAATTTGCATCTTCAGCCATATTTGTATCTGTATAACCATCTAATACAGGTTTTCCTTGACCGTAGCATAAACACAATTTAGACGTACCTCTAAGATATCTCAGAATCCATTTAGTTGCTCTCCAATTCTCTTTCCCTGGATTAAAAATGAATCTCCTCACAACTCCAATTGTATAGGCAATATCGGGTCTGATACATACCATAGCATACATCAAACATTCAATAACTGAGGCATACGGAATACTCTGCATCTTCTGCTTCTCTGTCTCACTTGAGGGACACTGCTTTGTTGATAACTTGAAGTGACCTGCAAGTGGAGTGTTAACTGGTTTGGGCTTGTTCATGTTGAACCTCTCCAATACCTTCTCGATATATCATTCCTACGATAGCCATAACTTCCAGTTTTTTCTATCACGGGAGATCTGCATTCCAAGGTTCTGCCTAGCAAGACCC
This sequence comes from Drosera spatulata, assembly GCA_035668315.1. NCBI lineage: Eukaryota > Viridiplantae > Streptophyta > Magnoliopsida > Caryophyllales > Droseraceae > Drosera > Drosera spatulata. The sequence goes on from JAOVYX010020053.1 coordinate 16,521, forward strand.
AAATCCTTCATCGCAAAGGATTTGCTAAGAGCTTTCTTCAAAACAGCGATCTTTTCAGTATCCTGGCCGACAATCAACATATCATCAACATTGAGCAGTAGGATAATGAAGTTACCATCGACGAACTTCTGAATGAAGACCCAAGAATATGATGATGTCTTCTTGTACCCATTGTCCACCATAAAGGACTCAAAATTGCGGTACCACTGTCGAGGTGACTGTTTCAAACCATACAGGCTCTTCTTCAATCTGTAAACGAGGTTCTCCTTCCCTTCGACCTGAAACCCTTCAGGCTGCTCCATGTATATCTCCTCCTCTAAGTCACCGTGGAAGAAAGCTGTCTTCACATCAAGTTGCTCGATCTCGAGATCCGTGTGGGCTGTTAATCCTAGCACAACTCTGATAAAAGACATTTTAATGACTGGGGAGTAAATTTCATCAAAGTCAATACCTTTCTTTTGATTGAACACTTTCACAACCAATCGAGCCTTATAACGTGGCTGTGAGCTTTTGTGTTCAGTCTTCAAGCGGTAGACCCATCGGTTCTTTAGCGCGCTTCCCCTTAGACAATTTCACCAGCTCGAATGCTTGGTTCTCATGCAAGGATTGCATCTCTTCTTACATGACATGCGACCAATGATCGCTATGTGGATCTGACATGGCTTTCGTATAGCTCTCTGGTTCTCCCCCATCAGTCAGCATCACATACTCTGTATCAAGATATCTGGTAGATGGTCTGCGTTCTTTCGTAGTGTGTCGCGTATGCTGGTGGTTGTACTGAAGCTGGTTCTTCCTGTGGCTCTAATGATTATGGGCTATCAATATCAACATCAGCTTCTTCATCACCGAGATCATCCTGCGTATCTCCCCCTTGGCCTTCCGGTGTCGGAGGAGGAAGTGGATCCAAGTTCATTGGGACATCTGATGGGGTTCTGGACTTCCCTGCCTTCTCAACGTCCTTAATGGTCTGATCTTCGAAGAAGATAACATCTCTACTTCGGATGATCTTCCTGGCTATTGGATCCCATAACCTGAAAC
>JAOVYX010020054.1:0-17558 GCA_035668315.1 Drosera spatulata
ATGAGCAGCAACAGATTTCAACTAATTGTCGCTGTCCGTCCCTATGGCACATTCTATCGTGTCAAACAGGATTAAGGTGCAAGGAGCATTAGCGTGTACAGAAATTACTCTGACAGAAGGAGATACGATTTTGTGCTTCTTTTCATTCGTAAGGACATGTTAGAAGGAATCACACAGAATTACAAGATGAAAAGGCATATTGAGCAAAAATTCAGACTGGTCTGCTCTAGAAGTGTTTTATTCCCCTAGGCTCCTTCAAGGGAAACCTCCTACACCAGGGCTGTGTTATATTGAATACTCAGAGAGAAACCTTCTACTGCAATCAACACTTAGATGAGCACTACTCACCAACTTTTATAAGAACTGACTTAGGCCGTATGCAGTGCTGGTGTTTTTTTTCCCTAATAAGGGAGAATTGAGAGTATCATGGATTTTCTTTCCTGCATCAAAGATCACATGGCAGTAAGGGAACTTCCCTAATATTTGGTCTATCCATCACATGATCAATATCCATCGAGATCGGTATAACTCAAAGCACAGGACTTGATAATTTTGAAAACTCGGCATTGTCTCTAACCATTCCAATCTCTATGTAATTAAAGGGCCACAGAAAGTTTTCCTTCACAAATAAGACTTCTTACTCACAAAGCATTGACAGATACAAGATTCAGTGCAGAGTCCAGACTAGCAATCCACCGTTCGGAATACTCGTTTTGAAAATCAGTTCCCAAAAGGTCAATGTGCAACTAGCTCTCATGTCTCCAAGAATGCTCACAGAGACAAGCAAGTAATGCGATACGAGCAATCGGTGTGCCTTCATATTGATGCAATAGGCAACTTACTATCTTATAAGTTCTAATAGCCCAAATTAAGCAACCGACCGAAATGCTCTGACACTCTACCTTGGAGGACTATCAAATGGTAGTATTTATCCATAGTCGAGTGGCGTTCTTCAGCTTAGATTATCCTTATGCGCATACCTAAACTAACAAACTACTCATGATCTATATGCCCTCAATGTATAACACCAACAATAGTTTAGATTATGCCATCATGTACTTTAATGTGATGCTGAGCAAAACATTCCTCGACATGATGTAATGAAGTTTCTCAACATACGTGTCTAATAGTAACAACTGTAACGAATATTGCCTACATTATGAGACCGAGGGAGTATATGCTACCGTGCCTCCTACAAACCTAATGTGGGATCAATGAACTCTAGCAACCAATCTGGGTACGCTCATCGACACGAAACACACCTTGACACTTGACAGTGCAAAATCACTCATAGACGGACGCTGAACTTGCAGGGATGATATTATACCTATAAGATCGAGGAGATGAAGGCGACGACGGCGATGTAGCAGCAATCGTCGACTATGATGAAAACCAAATGCAATCATATATCGATCTATAGAGTCGAAGACCCGATTGAAGAAGCCGCTCGTCGACGAATTCGAACAAATTGGGGGGTTAGGGTTCTGTGAAGGGTCCTCGAATCAGACGGTGAAAGATACTGTGGTACAATATGAGAGTTATATTTGTTCTATTTTACAGTAAATGTAACGATTAGATGTGAGAATATGGAGACGAATTTTGATCGGCACAAGTGTATATCAGATTAGCGAATTTTACATAAAATCACATATAATTTTTATTATTTATAAATTTTTACTACTCCCAGAAATATAAGGAAAATTTTAACATCAATTTTAAACAATCAATCCCCTCCCTTCTTCGTAAATAAAAATTTTCTTCTCAAATTTTTTTTCAATTAATTTCGATCATCTTTTTAAAAAGAGAAATTTAAAAGAAAAAAACACGTTTAACTTCAACCCATCAATTCAACACCTATCTCTTCCGATTAAAATATCTTCAAAACACACAAAAACGAATTAAAAAAATGATAATATTACATTGTAAAACAACGTTAACTCAATTTAAGATGAATTTCTAACATCATCATCCTCTGATATCAATTGTCATTCCATTGTTTTGAAATCGAAATCCATCATCCATCCCCAAAACCAACTTTCATGTCTAATGTTTTCCTCGTATTAATCCGTGGAGCCAGAATATTAATCCCAAACAAATGGTTTAAAAAACTCAAATGAAATTCTCACTATAGTCCACAATTGAATTTATGTACATCGTGAAACTTACTTACGAAATTGTTCAAATTTTTTAGGATTCACAAAATAATTTCACTTTTAAAAGGAAAAAAAAAAAGGAATTTTGAGGGCTTGATTTTATTGTAGAAGCCCATATGGAGAAGAGAGGAAGATGAACATTGTTGTACTCTGACTTCATTCCGATAATTTTAACCTAGATTTCACGGTATTAGCTAAATTGACGTTGGGAAGATAGTTTGGGTGGGCAACATATAATAACAACAATAACAAATCAAGTCTCTATCCTATCAAATGGGGTCGGCTACATGAATACGACGACGCCATTTCAATCTGTCATATACATCATCTCCTGTAAGATTATGATAGGTCATACCATACTTCAAGATTCTCTCATGGTCATTTTAGGTCTCCCTCGTCCTCTCTTGACATGTGTTAACTCCCAAACTTCACATCTCCTAACAGAAGCTGTGATTGGTCTGCGTTTCACATGATCATATCATTTTAATCGTGACTCTCTCATCTTATCTTCTATTGGAAGCACACCCATTTTCTATCTGATAACTTCATTTCCTATCCTATTTATTTTCGTATGTCCACACATCCACGGTGGACAAAATATAATATTCGAGAGTTTTGTTGGTTATATGTAGGGCTGCAAATAACCTGAGTGTAGTCAGACATGACTTGGGCTCGGCTCTTTTAGATAAATAGTATGCTCAGTTTTGGACTCAGGCTTGATGCAAGCGTAATCAAACCGAGCTTAACAACCTTCTTTCATAAATAGTCAGGCTTGGGCTCGGCTTGACTTGCCTCATTTATTCACTCGAGTCTAATCGAGACGAGTCGAGCTTGAGCCGAATCGAATCTTTTATGAATAAATTATAATACCATTAAAATTTAAGCAAAAAAAGTTGTTATCAAAATCACCACGAAGTCAATCAAATTGATAAAACTAACGATTCTAAAGTGAGCATCAGCATCATGATGTAATTGTCCATAAAAGAGGATAGGAGCATTAATCAGTTTATACTAAAAATCAAATGTAAAGAAGCCTTTTAAGAGTTCTACTAGAGACTTTCTTGTGTTTCAGTACTACACCTTATGAATTAAATTAATATAAGGGCGCATTGGTCAAGAAAAAGATATGAGAAATTTTATGCAAAATATATAATTATGTTATGTGTTTACTTATGAAAATCAAATTTTATACACATATATAAACTCGAGCCTTAAAAAAACCTTTAATCGATCCGGCTCATGAGCTTATCAAATGAGGCAACTCGTGAACCTATCAAGTCGAATCATGGATGATTCAAGTTTGACTTATTTAATTTCATGAGTCTAAAATTAAGCTCAAATTTGACTCAAAAATTTAATAAACGATATTTGAACTGAGCTTTTATCCAGACGAGTCAAACAGATTTTGCGAACCGACTCGGTTCATTTGCAATCCTTGTACTATGTAAATATTGAAGAATGGGGTGGGTATTTGTAAAAAAAACCCATCATATTATCATCAAACATCGATTTACATATAACCTAAAATCTATGTATACATTTGTAATAGTTTTACTGTTAAATCTCAAATAAGATATTACGGAATATCGTGAAGGTTTATCAGGAAATGGTGTGATGAGTGGTTTCTGGTGGAAACGACTTGGTAAAACCAAAGCCACAACAGCGCCAAGAACTGAGGCTCAGTTGTCCTATTCTTCTTCCAAGTGCCAAATAGACCATAACAGATCTGACCCGTACAAATTCAGTTTTGCAAAAATCTCACTGCTGTTTAATTATATATAATCCCTTTGCCATTGCCACTGCCTGTTAGGTTAACAAGTGCAGATAATCATGTCATCATCAAGATCACCCACGATGGCTGTACCTCGGTCGAGCTTCTCGGATAAGCGCAATATGGTGTGCTTTTATCTAATATTTGTGTGCTTTTATCTAAGGGGAATGCAGAATCAGTCCCTGGGAGATCTCGATCTCAGTTTTTTCATCAATGGTGTACAAGGTTCGTTGCTAATTACGACTACACATATATGTATGAGTTAGTTTTCGGATATGGGTTGTACAAGGTTACTGAGATGAGAAATGGGATCAACTGCTCATTTGCTATAGCAAATGTTGGACTCAGTGATGGGGTATACTCGAATCCTAACAATCTGATCGCTTGTTTGACAGGAACCGAGGCGGAAAGCATTCGACATGGAACTATGAATCTGTTCCCAATGGAAGCTGGATTCAGTTGCCGCGAGAAACCAACTCTCACATATTCTCCAAACGTTGCATCTGTCCAAATAGCGATATTCTATGACGGGGAGATCATTGTTTCGGGCGAGTTGAAGGATGGGACGGCTAGGAAAATAATAGACCTCGTCGGCAGTTGTTCCACTGTGCCAAAGCGGCCCATTGAATTGCGTGACAGCAGTTTTGTCGTTGGCAGTTACAGCGGCAGTGATTCTGTTAATGAAAATGGAATGAGAGAGTACTGTTTTGGATCTGATATGCCTATTGCAAGAAAGGCTTCCCTTGGAGGTTCTTGGAGAAGAGAAAGGAACGGATTAGCATGACTACGCCATATGGTTTGAATGATGGGACGAAAGCGAGTGTGGCTAGATCGTCGTGGCTTGGTCAGGCTACCCTGTCGGGTTCTCAGCCAGATCAGAGATCAAATTTAGCAGACCGGTGACATTCTTGTAATTAATGTGCTTATATTGCTGCTAATAATAGTACACGGTAGCAGTTGCACAAAAGGACTAATTATCGGAATTCAGGATTTCGTCAGCAACTGACGATGTTCGGTTTCCATCTATTCGGGGAGTCGTTGACAAATCTGTTGTCGATTTGTCTTTTTCCAACAGCTTTGCACGCCTTGTGTATATGTAAGCAATGTTCTACACATGAGTAATTGTAACGCTATTATAACATAGAATAATGCAGCATTTGTAGCTTCTTTTCCCCATTTGTATATATCGTAGACGGATTTATTTACAATGTGCACATCTATAATTACATCAAGTATTCAAAAGTGTCAACTTTGTATCATGTTCATGATGGACAGAGTCATGGCAGCCAACTGAAACGTAACATTGTTTCGTTTCGTCAATGGTGAAGCTCCATCAACCTCTTTAAACCCGTCCTCACAAGTCACGGATGCATCGATCACCGAGCTCACCTTGATGTTAGCATCCAAGAAGCGCTTAGCCTTATAGTCCTTCGTGGCATCTTTTAATGTTGGGATCGAGTCAGAATACAACTCGTAACAATCACTCAACGCGGCCTTCGCTTGTATGGCCATCGTCGATGATGAGTAACGGGTCGTGTTCTTCGTCATTAGTTGTTTGATGTAACATCTTGTATCGGTGGTGTTGTCTCGGGCCAGCCTAAGCGAAATGAGGCCCAACCTCGTTAGGTTGGCACATTGGCTCGCGGGAGCGGCTTGTAAGGCATTGACACAAACATTGTACTTGATGTTAGGATCAGTATTGGAAGAAGCTTTGCATGTTTGTTCTATAAGACTTGGCTTTGCCGCCCTGGCGGCCACCAAGGTGGTGAAGACGAGGAGGAGGATATGGTGTTTGTGGCAAGGCCTGATCATTTTTTTGCTTTGCTTTGAGGGATGATAAGAAATTGTTGATTGATATAAGTGCTAGATTGGTTAAGTGCATTGTACTACATGTTTGTTAGGACATGCTTTGGGTTAAAGACAAGATATTACATATTACCTTTTCTTGGGATCAAATCATAATGCTACCTGAATGACTCATGGGTGAGAAATTAGACGATTCGTTAATTCACAATTGAATAGTTGAATCTCGACGGTCATACAATTTTGAATTCTGAGTTTTGTCAGATCCACATGAAAGAGAACACTCCTAGGACTCGAACCGAAAATATTGTATGCTACTAAAACAAAACTGTCTAGATTTCTTTTATAATACTAATACTGATGGGATTAGGAGCAGATAAATCACCATTAGATTTGGTAGAATTTGTATGTTGTGAGAAACAGAGCTGTGTGTGATCGGTTTGAGGTGAACCGGTTGCTTGATACGTGATAGGGGTGTGTTGTGTGTGTGGTACGGGACAGTCCGTTTCTTGGTAGTTTCCGTCCCGTATCAATATTTTAGGTTCCAAAAAGATATTGTTCCGTCCCGTCCCAAATCTTTAGTTCCGGTTCCTCAAGTTTTAGTACAAGAATATCGAAAATTTATTCTTTCGATACAAATAAGTCTTTTAAACTAAGATAAAATCCTATACCAATTTAAATTTTATATACTTGATAAATAGATTTAGTAATCAAATATGAGAATTAAAACATAAAAATTGATAGAAGAAAGAAAATAAGTAACATCTCATTCAAAATTTAGATTACTTCAATATAACATTCTTTGAGTGTTTGCATTTGCTTAAGTTTTGGTTAAGACGATGGGAGTGAAGGATCCATAGTTTGTTCAAGTGCAGTTGGAGAAGTGTGCAGGACATATTCAGTCTTTTGTCAATTCCTAATTGTATTTCAATTCACGCACAACCCAATAAACAAAAATCAACTCTATGAGCAACACTAAGTATAAATAACCAATAAAATCAAGATCAAAATTTATTTTATTAGTTTCGATTCGGTTCGGGATAATCGAAACGGTTCTTGCAATTACTGTCCCGTCCCGTATCGACTTTCCGGTCTTAGATTTGGAAATTCTCATCCCGTATCATTCTGGATCGGTATGAGTTTGGTACGACTGAACATGATCGGTATGACTTCAGTACGATCGATTCGGTCTGATTCTTGGGACGGTTCAATTTTTCCCACCCCTAATATGTATGAGTGACATTGGGTTATAGTAGACGTACGGAAGATATTCGACAAAATGTTTATTAGAACTTCGTTTCTTGGAACTTAACGTTGGATGGCTACATGACGGTTTCAGGATTTCCCTTGTCACGGAGGCCATGGTATTGGTACATCCTCTGGTAGGTAATTCTTATATCTTGGTTTTCGATCCTTGATTCAGAGTATGATTTATCCGAAATATGGGATTCATTTGTCTATTGAATAATTATTTTATCAAGTGACATGTAAGGAAAGGATATTGATGAATAGTGGAGATTGCGACGAAGATGCAGCCTTGGTTTCATTTACATAATTTACATTACTATAACTTTCACCGTCCTTTGAAGATATTCAGCTTTGATTTTCAAAGGTTGGTGTGCTACCAAACTGACACATGGTTCAGTAACTATGAAGTCAACTTACCATGAGTACTTGAAACACCGAATCTTGTAACAGTGTGTAACCTTGGCATTTGGCAACTAGCGAAATGTGTTATAATCGTGTACAGTATGTCACATGGGTAGTGAAATTTCTACAAATGTGTTACAATCATATGTCGCGGTCCTCGAATATCCCAACCAAATATCGTTCAACCACACGATTTCACATTCCCGTTACACATTGATTTGATTATATGTTCATTCCTAGATATACAGTGGCTCGTGCTTCTGATACGCTCGCTAACTTGATTTCGTAATGTGTTTATTTCAGCTTGATTGACTTGGGATATGATTATGTCACGGAACTTGCATCAACCCTGCAATTGTCGATTCAAAACATTCTCTAATGTAACTAGTAACGAGTCATACTGAATCGTTATTGTTGATGCTTACTTATAAGCGTTACTTACACACCGTATGAACTCAATGTCTTTACTTTCACATGGATAGTGAAATTGAAACCTAGAATATGCAATCGAGAGTATGAAACGCCAAAGTCCAAACTCAAATATTGTTTCTAGTAGAAAGTCGCCCTCACTAGTGACACATGTAACATTTGCAGAATCTAAGTATATCGTCTATGCTCTCACTCTGTACAATATTGCAGATTCTTACTCCACTAGATATTTACATATACAAAATGTCCGGGAATTTTCAAAAACGTGATAAAAAGGAGTGGGATTCTGAAGGGAGGAATCAATATAATCGTCATTTATCACCGCAAGAAGTATAAAATTGTATATGTCTTGCTCTCGTTGTTTTTTTTGTTTATTATGAAAATATCTGGATTGATATTATTTACTTAATAACATTATTTTTACATCAGATAATCAAACCGATGTAACATGAGCGCGACACATTCGTCTACGAGTTTGGACCGATACATTATCCATATCTTAAGCCCCACCTTTCAATTAAATTTGTGCTATATCTCGTGACATTGATCATTAACATACCTATGTTATTACTATGTAGACGGTCCCAAGCCAACCCAGGCCAATTTTTTGAATAAGAGGCCATGATCTTTCACAATTTTAATCATCAATGAGGACAAAAAAGTTATAGAAGTGGTCCCCACCAGAGAAAAAAACCCACACGTGTTTTTTTAGTTAACACACTCTTCTTAATAATCTGGGGGATAGTCCACCGCGTATGGACCGGCAACTGTTTCCACATCATCTTCACTCGCGTCACGCCACATGTCCTCCCTCGGATAATCAACGCGTCTAGACATGGTACTCTTTACACTCACTCGTCACTCACACATATAAAAATGTGCACACATTACACTTCTGTAAAATGCACATCAGGAAACAAGAAGGAAAATACATTTCTTAGATCCACCGAAATATTTTTTGATCGTTGCATGGCACATAAGGACGATGCGGGAAAGTCGGGAGAGGCAGAGTCAAAGTACAAGGGAGTTAGGAAGAGGAAGTGGGGAAAATGGGTGTCGGAAATACGGCTCCCGCATAGCCGGAAGCGCATTTGGCTCGGGTCTTATGACTCCGCCGAGAAGGCGGCGCGAGCGTTCGACGCCGCGCAGTTTTGTCTGCGCGGCCCCTCGACGAAGTTCAACTTCCCCGATGACCCGCCCAACATTGCGGGCGGGCAGTCCATGACACAGTCCGAGATCCAACTTGCGGCGTCACGGTATGCCAATGGCGGCGCGTCGTCGTCGACGACATCGATGGAGGTTCCTGAGGAGGCGCCGGCGTCCAGGTCTAGATCAATGTCTGACGGGACCCCGTCGCCTCCTCTTGGGACGTACCCGATGCACGACTATGACATTACGTCCCCGTCGCCTCCTCTTGGGACGTACCCGATGCACGACTACGACATTACGTCGTATCAGTCTAATCTTGACCATCTCTCCGCAGTGGGGTCAGGGAACTACACGACTGATTTCGAGCTCATGTCGGGGTTCATGGACTACTCTGGTGTACCGCAAACCCCGAACTCTGATAACGATAACGATGATTCTGGTGGCAGGTCCTTCCTTTGGAACTTCTGATGATTGATCATAAACATTAGAAGAACATAACATATTAAGCATTTTTTGTACACTTGTACATTTTCTTACGTGGGGACCGATCTGATGACCGTGTTTTTTCCTTTCCTGTGCAATGATCGTCGAACGGTCCAAGGGAAAGGACTAGTATAGTGTAAGTAGGAATAGGATTTTTTTTTTTTTTTGTGAAGCCGCGGCAGATGTTGCTGTCGATGTCGCTTTGTCGTGGTTGGTCTGTTTTATCCGACGTACTTGGGAAAAGAATTGAAAAATCCATTTCAAATATTCCCTCCGTTGTATTTATAGGTAATATTTTGATCCGATATATGAATTTATGTGTGTATTAAATTTGTCTAAAATTTGATGAATAAAGAATATTTTCTTGATGGGCAGGATTTATTGTAACAGTTGTGAGAGAAGATGTGTGATGTACTGTAACAGATGATGATTATTTTGATATTTTTTGATGTGAAAATGTTATTAAATATGAGGATGTTATATATATTTTAGATTTAAATAAATACGTGTTGTTTATATATGAAACGAAGAAAGTACTGTTTAGATCACAACATCTCCAGAAATTGATACCAACCTGTGAGTTCGCATTGGTAATATCTTTGTCTTCTGCATGAAGTTGTTATATGGTCCCGGAGATCGACCACGACAATTATAACAACAATGACATGACAAGAGCAATTGGCTAGATGCTTTCTTTAGTCTTATTTCTTTTGGGAAAGATTATTCCTTGATACAATTGTAATTGCTCACCATATCTCGTATCGAAGCTCCGTGCTCGGAGTACTACACCATGAGTTCAAATGCTGAGAGTCTGATAGGCTGATAGCTGATCATGAAATCAAAACCACTTCTTCTTATCCTATCGTATCATACATATATAAATCTACTTATACTTTAAACGCGTCTCTTTGGACGGTTGTTCAACACATGTTAGAAAGGCAAAAGACAGACTTAACTAACTCCCATGTGAATGCGATCATGCAAAAGCACTCCATCATCTACAGTCTAGACTACTCTTTTAATAACACTTCACTATTTTCAACATTTTAAAATAGAAAAAAGAGAATGTGTATCATACTGTGATTATATAAATATGTCTAATGACAATTAAACGATATGGTTAAGATTCAATGATAAAAATAAATAATTAAGATTAAAATATTGTTTCAATTGTTATTTTTTATTTATATTGTTTTAATATCAATTGTTTATTTTATCATTCGATACATCTAAGTCATGAGACACACTCTCCAAACCCTTCTAAATATAAAAATTATTTTTTTCCGAAAATTTCTAACTAAAAAAATACAAAATCACCATTTCCTATCACAATATATTCCACCAACTCGTGTCTCAATTGTTCGAGTCTAATCCATAACACGTTTTGTTGGTTGTTCAATATAATTTATAAAAAATCAACATGTGTATAAAACTTATGTGTCCCGTCAATTTACTTTTCATATATTTTTTTTTGAAATTATTTGTTTTTCATAAATGGAAGTTGGGAGAGTACAGAACTCCAAAACGGGCCACAAATTCTACTGTTTATTGGCCCAGGCCCAGCCCCTTGCATACATTTCCAGCTCATATCCTCAAACACCACCACACTCTTCCCCTTTCACTCTCCTTATCCAAACCCCTCTCTCACTCCAAGGTTACCTCACTGACTCTTTCCCCTCAAATTCCCTTCCATTTTCCCCAATTTCCCTTCCATTTTCCCCAATTTTGAATTCATCTTCGAGTCCATTTTCACTCGATTCAGCTTGTTTTCTAGTACTTGCAATGGCGACAACTGCTCAGATGGCTACGACGGCGTCGGCGATCAGTTTTCGGAGTCGCAATGGGCTGCGGTCGTCGTCGTCGGCGGCGGCGGCGGGGGTGAAGATTGGTTCGTTTGTTCCGATGAAGGGAGGGGTGAGGTTGCGGCCGTTGGTTGCTAGAGCTGCTACAACAGTGGCTACGAAAGTATGGACTGATCGGTTTGGATTTTGACTCTGTGGAATTGAGTGTTTGTGTGATATAGTGTTTTGGTGAATGGTTGAATGATTTACTGCTGAGAGTGTTCGTAGGGAGATGGAAACATAGTTTTTATGGAGGTCATTACAATACATTCATGAGTCTTCTATCATAAGTTTCGACTTCGATAGAATTGTTTCTGAGCAGAAGTCAAAGTGTTGGAGGCGTGGATGAAGAGGTGCTGACATATAAGACATTCTGTTTGGGAGAAGGAAGAATAGCTGAATTTTTTGGGTTTAGGATAGTTTGATAATCTTCCTTCCCTAATAGAAGGAAAAAACATGGGTTGAGTAACTGTTCGAAGTTGCTTGTTGTATATTGCAGTCTTATATCTTCATTGTGAACTTCAATCCTTCATCATTTAGCGTATGTTCATAGCTTCATGGATGTCCGATGTCAATGATGCGGTTGGAAAAATGCAGAATGAGCAAAATAAAACCTACCTAAAACATAGAAGACCGAAGCTGTGACTCATTCAGCATGGTTGATCACTAGGGCGCTTAGGACAAGCTTAACTGCTTATATGTGTCTAGTCGTGTTGGATGCAACTTAGTGTTCAAATGGCTTGTAATGCAACCACTTATGATGATAAGGAGCTATGACTCCGTACATTGTAAATATAACGTGATTTACCACTTGACGTGAATTGAATGTTTTCTGGTGTTACAGTATACCAAGGTCAAGCCCTTGGGAGATAGAGTGCTTATAAAACTTAAGCAGCCAGAGGAGAAGACAGTAGGCGGCATTCTGCTTCCTTCGACTGCGCAATCAAAACCACAAAGTGGTGAGGTAGTTGCTGTGGGAGAGAAGAAATCAGCTGGGAAGGAGGTGACAGACAGAAGCGTCAACGGACTTGATCCATCAACCAACCGATGGATTCTCAAAGAGTATTGTCAATTCCAAATTAACTAACCTTTTTCTTCACTTGTTCAGCCTGGGAACCAAATTGTGTATTCAAAGTATACTGGCACGGAAATAGAGTTTGATGGTACAAACCACTTGATTCTCAAAGAGGATGACGTTGTTGCCATTCTTGAGACGGATGACATGAAGGATCTCAAGCCTCTGAATGACAGGGTACTGGTTAAGGTACAACCATCCTCGAGCTTCTTGATTTCTGTGTGTTGCTTCGATGAATGATCCATGGAGTCATTCTCCTTACATCCCAAGGGCAGAAGAGACTTTGGATTTCTTGCATTTTCGATATTTGTTATCCATCTGTTCCATTAAGTGACTCATACTTGGAAATAATCTCAGTTGGATGATCATGTTCAGGTTTCTGAAGCTGAGGATAAAACAGCTGGTGGAGTTCTTTTGACGGAGTCAGCAAAGGAAAAACCTGCTATTGGCACGGTAAGCAATCGCCCACCCTGCATGAGCTATCGTGAAACTATCTCTATTTCCGATCTATCATCTCAATTACTTGGTTACCCTGTGGCTTTGTCAAAAAATGTAGGTGGTTGCAGTAGGTCCTGGTCGTTTGGATGATGAGGGCAAGAGAAAGCCATTGCTGGTTTCGTCAGGTAACTCAGTCATGTACTCCAAATATGCGGGGAGTGATTTCAAGGGAGAGGATGAATCTAATTACATAGTTCTAAAAGCATCGGACCTATTGGCGGTGCTGTCTTAGAGTATGCAATTCAACTTTAGACTGTATTGCTGGAAAATGGAATTAAGTGTGGGATTCATCCCAGAAACGAACGTTAGCTATCGTTGAGTGGTTAATTCAGAATGGCTCTTCAATAATTGTAAGTTGAATTCGAACATCGATCTTGTTAGTTATATCAGAACTAGCAGTTTTTGGCCCAAATGTCTCTTTTGCACATAGTTTTCCGGAACTCGAAGATCAGCCATCTCGTTGTTATGCACAGTACAGTATGAAATACCCTGATCACGGACTCCCATAGATGGAAATCCAGAGTTTCTAATGCATGGTTTGTCTATTCGGCATCACCTTGGCACAAACCATTATGCACTTTATTGCGTTTGCAAAGTAGAAGAATCAAAGGCCTGAAGTAGAAGCTAGAGACAAAAAAAAAATCAGCCTACTTTATCAAAGGCGCGTCTTTGTTTCTACTTGTAGTTCGGTTCAACGGTCAAAATGAAATGAGCATAGCCTGGATATAGTTGAAATGTACTTGTATGCATGATCCTGATGTCGCTATATGGCTTCAAGATGGCAGGAAAGTGATGTTCATGTGGTCATTCCTGTCGAACACATGGTATTGTTGATCACTTGCAGGTACAATTGATGTCTCCATCGCAGTCTTTTGATGCGCCCCCTCGTCGTCGGACAGATCGATCAAATTGCAGATCTTCACATTCAGATTATCATCGAACACTTCCCATTTATCAGTGATGATCGTCCTCAGCCGCGTGGATCCTGAACCACCTCTATGATGATTAGCATCAGCCCTTCCCCTTTCTTCCTGCACAACCACGATGGCCTTCTCTTCCTCAGCAGGATGATAAGTACAATGGCGCCGATCACCATGGGTCGCCAAACCCCCGTTGATTATACGCTGGAGCTCGATGATATCCTCATCTGGAATCCTCTCGACCTTGGGACACTCCGTAGCATTAAGGATGCCAATCACCCTACACATCTCGAAGTAATCCGCGAGCTCCTCCCCCTGCCTAGTTGCGGTGTTCAGAACCTCCAGCGCCATGGCTGCCTCGGCCCTCCCAGCCGCGGCATACACCCTCACCAGGGCCTCTGCAATCCCTTCACATATCTTGCTGTACACGTTGAACACCTCAGTGACTACACAATCCATCGCCTCAAGGACCACCACCGCCTCCTTCATCCCCCTGCCCTGTGGGTGGACGTCCAGCAACATATCCAGCAGCCCCTGCCATTTCTGCACCTTCATCAGCTGCCGCCCGATGGTGCAATCCTCGTTAGCCTCGGACTTGCTGCAGTGGAACTGGATGGATAACAGAACCGACTTCTGATCAAGAAACGAGAAATACGATCTCACGAATGCAGTATATGCCCAGCGATGATCCGTGTTTGACGATGAGGATGTGAAGGCTGACAGGTCAAAGGGGAGGCGACCAATGTTATAGGACGCAGGAACATGTGTACAAAGGACGCCGTGGAGGAGCATCAATCCCTTGATGGCAACCACCGGGCTACGGGTCCTTGACAGGCGCCGGGACAGGGTCCTCATGAAGGGAAGGAGATGGACGGGCGAGGTCCTGATAAAGGCGAAGACACGCTGCGTATTCTTGTAATCTATGGTACGTTCATCGTGACTCGTGGCTCGTATGATAGAGGCCTCGAGGTCAGGGTGGTCGTACTTGGATCGTCGTCTTGATATGGCGGCGATCCAGAGGCTGTTTCTGTCCTTCAAGGCCCCCGCGGCTCGCCGCCACAGCTTCATTGGGTAGGATTCTCCCTGAAATTCTACGAGTTTGTTGTTGTTTTTGTTTGTTGAATGGATGAACGTGTGAGGCATGAATTTGGAGGGGGGAAAGAGCCTCTCCACGATGCCGGCCGTTGAGTTGTGTTGAAATGATTATTTGTTTTATTTTTGTTTTTCTTGGGTTTGGTATGTTTGAAAATGATTTGTTAATTTGGCAACAGAGGTGAATGGTCTGGTTCTGTCTGGATGTCTATTTTAAACTAGCTGATAGGCCTATGATACAGTTGATAGAAGGCATATCATTAGGATATTTGTCCCTAACAGCTATGTCAGGATCATTCAACCCCATTGAGAATTGCTTCAGCTTTGGCATTACATCAACCCAGCTATCTCTTTGCTAGATCCACAAGTATATGTCGGAATCTTTATTAAGACTTCATATTCATCCCACAATCTCTTAATTTTGGTAAAATATATCCAAACTGACAAGTTCCTTGTGAAATCTGGGACAAATCCCTCTGAACTTGGAAGATTCGTGCTTCATTAGCTTGTTCAAATCTTTCTTTTGATTCATCTGAAATTTTAACAGCACTTTGATAATATACAATACTCTCAACGATGTCAGGCGTAATAGCCACAAAATTATCATATTATTGTATCACTCCCATTAAGCAAGATGAGGCGAAATCAGGTTCCTTGGTCGAATTACTCACTAACCCTAACTTATTCCTTACAATTATGTAAATTCTGTCTTAAAACGGAAAATATGTGACACCAGTTAATACTGTTCAACTGTCATATATGACAACAATCAAAGATTGAATCCATGAAATTGGAACTTTTTTTTCTAATTGCCAGGCTGGATGGAAGCCAGGGATGAGCATGGATGGGACGGTCCGGTTCTTAACCATTTTCCGTCTCGTTTCGACTTATCCGGTTTCTAAAATTTTTTATCCCTTTCAATTTTCTGGTACCGGTCCCTTGGTCCATCGGTATGAGATTTTCGAGAATTTCGATACATAAATAGTAGAATGGAAATGAAAAGTGCATTTACATTCAATAGCTTTCACCATTATTTACAATCAAGTGCATTTACATATATCCAACAATAGCCCAAAATTGCTTAGCAACAAAGCAACAATAAAGCAAAAAAAAAAAAGCTGGATTAGTCGAGATATGTGCGAATTGGTCCGGACATCCTTGTCACAAAAAGGAAAAAAAAAAACCAAACAAAGCAACCAAGCAGCAACACAACGGCTAAGCAGTAAAACAGCAACGTAGAACCAAAGCAGTAGCTAAACAGTAAAACAGCAACGTAGAACCAAAGCAGTAGCTAAGCAGCCAAGCAGCAAAACAGCGATAAAGCAGCACACCAGCAACCAGCTATCTGCAAACAAGCAAAATACCAAGAGCAGTTAAAAAAATCTGCATCTCAGCAAATCAGCAATTGTAACCCAAAAAAATAGCAAATCAGCAATTGTAATAAAAAAAAACCATTGTTTGAAAATTACCGGTTCGATACGGTACCAGGCATTTGTCTCGACCGAATTGTTTTGATAGGAGTTCTATATGATCGATTTTTTTCGATATTTTGATCCGGTTCGATTTTTTCAGACACATTTGCTCAAAGATGGAGGAATCAACCGTTACACCTCTCCTCAATTTCCGTGTTGTGTTCTCCTCTTCACGGATAACGACATAACCACGACAACACAATTTTTTTTTCTCTTTGATGGAAATAAGGTGAGTTATGCATAATTTTAGTAAGGTGGAGGAGATGACCGTTGTCCTGGGATTGAAATGAGCGTGTTGTCATAATTCAAAGCAAGGAAAAATGGGCTTTTCAGGAGTGAAAGCCCACTGTACACTCACAGACAAAATTTGGATTCAGCCCATCGTCATTTTTGTGAATAATTTTGTTCTTGCATCAAATCTTTTTCTTTTTAAATTGGTGACTTTGTTTTCAGATGAGATAAAACTCCCAAATGTGTATATGTATATTTTTTGTGCATTAGGATTTGAATTCAAAATCTATTCAAAAAAAAATTAAGAATTAAGACTTCCGATTACTTAAATCTACATATGTTAATTGCATCAAATTATTTTTGACGTCTTATAACATAAATACTTAACGTTTATTTCAATTATCCATATACCGAAAAAGTTGTGTTTATGCTGTTACAATTAATCACTGCACAAACCACTTGGCTCTGTAAGCTTGAAAGAAATATCATTTTGAAAACACACCCAACTTGCCCCTTATCACCCTTGCAAGATCGAAATCGAACTAGCCGTTGCACCTCTCCACATCGTCGAAGTAGCCGTTACACATCTCCTAACTTTGCGAGTTGTTTTCTCCCCCCTCTCTCTCTATAAACAAACACATACCCACCAATCGAGCCAGAGATCACAGAGGACTCGGAGACTGTGACGAGCGATGATTGGAGATCGATCGCAGGCAGCGACCTCAGGGGCGATTCCATGATCAATTCCAATCTCCATAATCTTCGTTCTCCCCTTCGAGCACCACCGAGGGTGAAACCCTAGGTCTCGCGAATTCCATTTCGGATTGCTGCAGCCAACGGCGGCGATTCCTCAAATCCGATCTGCTTCTTCATCTTCTACCTCCCTGCAGTAGCGGCTGATGGTGGTGGAAACAAAAACCTTGATGTGATCGAAGATCGTCTAGATCTGAGATCAGAGGGGTCCATCAAGGCCGAAACACAACCCACCTTG
>JAOVYX010020055.1:0-17556 GCA_035668315.1 Drosera spatulata
TAACAAAATCGTCGACACCCTCGACAAATCGGTTGCTCAAGTGGCGACCATCCAGTCGCTGATACATCCATGAACGACATAATTCCATATCGATTAAACTTCTACATTGAGAGAATAGATAAAAGTCAAATAATATTAAGGTTGATCCTAAATTGATAATGAATGTAAGAACTTGTTTGTTAGTAACATCACAATTCATGAATCATTATACTTAATTGATAATGTACTAACAAACTTGTTTGTTATTAATGAACATTTCATTAGGCAGTGTTGGCCAACAAAAGATCAATTCATAACATAACCTAAATGATCAATCTAAGTGATATTATGCATTAATTATAATTAAGTTCAAACATTTAGCTTCAATCATGTCTGAAATTAATCTTATTTTGTTGGTTTATATAGATACTCTCATAATCTCATCGCATAGAAATTGTTATTAGGTTTTCTACTGACTCATTGTGAAAATAATCATCTCATTCATCAATGAACCCGTAAACAGTAAATTATGGGGGGAGGTATAGGTCATCAGTATATTAAGATGACAATGATACCGTAATAAAGGTTGAGCTTGGATCGATTAGAAGACAACTCATATCTATCAATAAATCCAAACTCGAATGAAAATGTCAATCGGTCGTTGGAAGTCTTAAGCATATGTGAGGTTAGGATCGTTAAAATTTTGAGTTAACCATTGACCTTGAAGGTCACTTGAAATTAGGAAGAGGAAACGATTCGAAAATGTTGTCCGCATCTATTTTTCAGTAAGTCCTTCTAACTTATCTCTACTTAAATTTAGTTTCGAGGACGAAATTTCCCAAAAATTAGGAGTAATGCAATATCCCAAAATTTCGTACTTTAAAAATACGTTAAATACGTATATAAATTTTGCTATTTAATATGAAAAATACGTACGAATAAATATAACAAAATAGTAATGTTATATCGCTATTTAAAATATATGTAAAGTACGTACATTATGAATGCGTGAATAAATATAACGAACATGTAACATTATAACGTTAAAGATGTTATGCATTAAGGGTAACCATTCAAATCCCAGAAAATTGTATTATTAAATGTGATACAATATTAATATTTTTGGGATAATTAAATCGACATGAATTAATTATCGGAAGATCAATATTACGAAATTGGGATAAATAACAGTCTGACGAAAATTTAACGAGGAACTAGCTTGCGTGTGTCAGTCACTTTTCTTCCCGCACACTTCAATTTTATGATTATACCGTGTCCTTATTTTCATCATTGCACGTTGCCATTACTCTCCCTATTTTCTGTTCCAAAAACAGAAACCCAAAAAAAAAAAAAAAAAAAAAACAAAGACCAAAGCAGCTCTCACACTCTCATCTTCCCTTCCCTCTCCTATTCCCTTCATCTCCTCTTCGTCTTCACCATCTCCAACACCAAACACTCACACCCTACCCCATCACCTTCGGCTACCAACCACCAGCGCGTTACCATCTACACCATTACTCCCTCTCTATCGCCATACCTCACCAACACAGCCATCATCACCTTAATCTTCTCATCATGACATCGGCCCCACCATGATCACCGCCGTCACCATCTTCGTGTCGCCACCATGCCGTCGTCGTCTCCGAAGCCTACCTGAGATAGCCGCGCACAGCCACAAGCAAAGCAGGAGACCCGCATAACCTCTTCGTTCATGAACCACCATGCCAGAGTTGCCCTGCTTCCTTGAAACCACCACACCAGTACCAGAACAACGAGGCCGTCGTCATCGAAGTTGCCTTGATGAGCCAGCAACGCGAGGAGCTTCCCTGCGCACTCGCATCTCTCCTTCTTCCCCTCGAACCACCAACATCGTGAACCACTAAACCGCCCCCATCCCATCGCTTTCAACAACAACCAGTGTCAATGAACTTCCAGGAGCCGTACATAAGTTCCCCGACATCAACAGAGGTTATCCATGGTCATTGAGACAACCGCCTTGATGGCAACTGACGACCTTAACACTATCACCCATCGAGAAACACCACTCCCACCACCTAGCCGAAGCCGTCCACCACCAGGGACGTCGTCGAAGGACGGTGACAACAGCGACGGGGGGGGGGGGGGGGGGATTAACCGGGGTTCTGGCGATGGGTCTTGGGTCACTAGGGTTTTCCTAGGATTTCTTGAACTCTAAGGCAAATTAGAGTTATACACGCTCTCGATCCATCTCGTGCTCAATATTTCATCAATATAATGTGTAATGGTGATTATGATGAAGAGGGTACCGCTAGGAGAGCGATGATATGCTTGTTTGCTTTGTTGATGTGTTAAGGCGATAATAGAGCTAGGGTTTCTATAATATGTGCATGGGTGCATGTATTAGGTTATAAGACACTATTTTAATGCTAATTATGATTCCAAAATGCCATGGGTATACTTTGTTATATATGTGTGTGCTTGGTGTGGTGATATGATGAATTATATTTGATCACGGGATTTATATGCTATGGGGGGATCGAGTTGTAATAATAAGCCTTGACATTAGGATCAAGATTGGGGATGATTGTTTTACATGCTTGATATGTGATGTAGGGTATTGGGGTTAAAACGGGTTAGAATATGCACCATTATAACATATATACCCTCTCGAAAAATAAACGAAAACGACCCATAAATACTTAAATAAAAAGGACACGAGTACGTATGGCTTGGTTTCATTATCTTAATGATATGAACTAATGAAAAATAAATGAAACAATATATATGTGTCCTTGAGTTGTGAAGGTCGAGCATTGCGCGTCCCTCTTGGATCTGTTGGATCGTTGGTCGTTTTCCTTGAAAATATTATGAAAGTTGAGCATGGCGTCCCTTCCTGGGTCTGGCATGACCAATGTTTACATCCTTTGGAATTGTGATGAAGAAGGTCGAACTTAGTATTCCTTCTTAGCTCCATTGGAATGATTCATTGTTTCTTCAAATAAGCCTGGGTGGCTGTTAAAATGTTATTTTTTGAGTCATCGTCATGGGCGAGGAACTAGTTAGGGAGTGATGAGCATCCCACATCCTCTTAGCATGTATGTAACCGCTTGACGCCGTCGTGGTAGGATCACGGGTGATTCTCTGTAGGGAGGTCCTTCTCAATGCTGGTATCCGGAACCTCATTGAAAGCACACAAGAGGTGTGACAAATCAATGATGCTACTGCGATGCACGAAATATATAGGTGCGGATTGAATTGAATTGAAATATGATTTATGGCGTAACCCCACTGACGATTGACGTATTATCTCTATATTCTGAGTCTGTCATGTCTTTGGAGTTGTCTTTCGAGTTGAGTCATGGACTCATGGTAATAAAAATAAAAAGACAGAAAAGATATGAAAATGTATAAACAAAAGTAATGTTTGATATGACGTCCATATTTTTCTATAAGTTACGAAAAATATTTTAGTGGTACTCACCGATTTTCCATAGTCGAGGGAGTGTCCAACAAACAAAACTCATATACTTTATGTTACTTAGTTTTATACTCATGGGTTTTGTTTTCCGTTTGCAGAAAATCAACAGGTTGATGATAGAGTCCAGTAGAGTGAGGACTGTATACATAGAGCTTATCACGCCTTCATTTGGACTAATATATCAATTTAGGTCTATTTCGATTGTCAGATAACTAAACTGGTAGATTTTGACTTATTGGAAGCTTACTGAAATTTGACTAAAAACTTACTGGAAGCTGACCGGAGATAATATGTAATGTGACTTGTTATATTTTGGTTACTGAAAATAGATTGTAATTTTATGAACTAAATGTTATTGTCCCAATTATGTAATATAATTATTTAGTTGATTTTCCTTATCTTCTATATCTCTAAACCCATCCGGGTTACTTGGTCTTGTCACAGACTGGGTCCTGATGGCACAACATCCATACATCGTCAAGACATGGAAGTCGGGGCGTTACAAGACTGGACTTGCTCATGCGGTTGGTGTTGTGAGTCGTTTTCTATCAAATCCACGTAAAGCTCATTGGGAAGCAGTGAGTGGATATTGAGATATCTTCGAGATACTTCCAAACTTAGACTGTGTTTTGGAAATGATAAACCATCGCTGATCGATTACACAGATTCAGATTTAGCTAGAGATGTAGACAATCGAAAGTCTACTTCAGGTTATTTGATGACATTCTTAGAGGGAGCTGTTTTCTAACAGTCGAGATTATACAAATGTGTTGCACTTTCTACGATAGAAGCAAAGTTCATAGTAGCTACGAAAGCATGTAAGGAGATGCTTTAGATGAAGAGATTTATTCAAGATTTGGGGTTCAGATAAGACCGTTATGTATTATTTTGTGACAATCAGAGTACGATTCACCTCAATAAGAATTCTACCTATTATGATAAGACGACGCACATTGATACTCACTACACGTGGATTACAGATGTCCTGATGAGAAGAAGATTCATCATGAGAAGATTCACACAGATGATAATGGTGATGATATGCTTACTAAAACATTGCCAAGATATAAACTTGAGGTATGTTGTTCGATCACGAGAATGACGTGCTCCTCCACTTCGTCATGAGGGGGAGATTTATTGGGTCGGGTTCACTCCTTGTGGAGGAAGGCCAATGATGAAAGCCCATATATTTTATTATATGAAAGAGCTCAAATTTAATTAAGGCTTATATATGTGTGTATTTTGATTTTTGGGGAAAAAGATTGTGATGCGTGTGTGAAGGAATAGTGTAGCCGTTCACAAGGTTGGACATACAGGATAATTGTTGAAATACATCCAAACCAGATTCAGCAAGAAGGCCAGGCACGAACAACAGCTTCGTCGAAATCGATCTCGATAGATTTTATGCTGAAATTATGCACTGTGCAGTCAACTTTGGAAGGCTGTTTGGAGGTTGATCCAGTGTCGGACCGAGGTGAAATTTGATGTGTGCGTTCCTCTCTCAGTGATCTTTAATCTGAACTAATGGTGTATCGTTTGGAATAATCTACGCTAAGATATTGCTGACAGAACGCAAGGATGTTTTTGTGGACAATGTTCGGCTCTTACCTTTGTTGAATCAGATTGTGTCGTGGGTTTGGTTTGCTATTTTTGATTGACTCTAGTGCTATCTAGAAAGGACCTTGTGTATCCATTATTTCGTTAATAGTAGAGCTTTGAAGTGGGATTCGGCCTCGGGGTTTTTTACTCCTCACATCGAGGGGTTTTTACACGTAAAAATCGTGGTTTTGCATCTTTACTGTTTTCTGCTGTACTTTATTTGTTTCCTAACAGGTTAACATAAGTGGAAGACGATTTAGTCTGCATTGTTTTGTGTTCTATCTCCCATCAGTATATACTCGGTGTCATCTTGTGTTGTCTCAGATTGTTTGTAGAATTTTCTATATTTGAAAAGGTTTGTGTGATTAAGAATTAAAAAAAAAAAAAAGAGAAATATTATGTGATTAACCATTAGAGTTGAGAGAGAAAAAAAATAGATTTGACTTTACGTGCATAAAGTGAATGTCACAAAATATATGAGATAGAGGGGGTACATAACAATTATTGTCTTAAACAATAATACTCCTCTCGTCCCACAAAATTACAACACTTGTTTTATTTGAATATTTCATAAATATTGAAACGCTTCCTTATTTAGAAGATTTTTTCCACAGAACCAAAGTATCCTTTTTATTTTACTAATATATCACATCAACTCAATTTATTATTTTTTCTTCTTTTATTCTTTTTTTCACCCCTCTTTCACATAATCATAAGACTAAAAACATCATTATTCATAAAATCAACGCACACATAAATTCTCGTGTCAAGTTCAACCGTTGTATTATAATTTTTATGGAAGGGAAGAAGTAAAATCTTGGTATTAATCTTATTAATATAGGAAATATGAAATGTGTGTCTTGACACATCGTGTGTCAAGTGATGATCCAACGATTGAGATTTAAGCATATAAATGAATGGTTAAGATTAAAATAGGATAATTTAATCTCAATCCTCCATCTCAATTATTTTAATCTGAACCGTTGTTTAATCCCTTGACACACGATGTGTCAAGACACAAAATCCTTAAACCCATTAATATATCCTATCCTGTAATCATTTTTGGCTTGCTGGTCTTCTAAGGTAGGCACATGATTATTGACAGAAGGAGCTTTCCCGATACCTTCTTAATAATTGTATCAAACGAGTAGTATATATATACAGAGAACTCAAACTAAATGTGCTGGACTTCCTTCAATCATCTAAGAGAAATGGCATCGATCTTCTTTCCAGTAAGCAATCGTAACACTATGATCACGTCGACGGGTCGTGGTTGTGCAGTGCTTGAAGCAGCGACAACACATGAGCACGTTAGAGAGAACGGAAAGCAAAAGCATCGGTTCATTACATGTGCGATGAGTCCTAACAACCCAGCTTCCAATTCTATGTCCACGAGCGTGATCCCGGACATGGCAGCTGCATCGACGTCGTTGCTGGTAAGTATTTTCGACAGTTCATAGAATATGTACTTCCACAGCATCCAAATCCCTGGATGATCTAAGATGTTGTGCCAAATCGCTTACGACATCAGTCTATATGGAGATGATTAATTCAAGAGAAAATAATATTTAATTCTTCTTATGTATTGAGATATAACATACGGTCCCATTAAATTTTAAAATAAACACTTTATCCCTTGATCATCCAAAGAATTCGCATTAATTTTGCGCGAAATCACATTAAAAGAAGTTTACAAAAAAGTCAATTTCATATTTTGACATGAAACATCATTTATAAGAGTTTAAAAAAAAATCATCTATATATTTTCAAGTTCAAACGTCACGGAATAGTTTAGGAGGAGTTTTACGCTATCTTCCATTAAGTCAATGCGCATCCAAATTGAGTATGTATAATTCCTTCATTTATGGGAAAAATGGGGTTGCTTCTGCATGTTAGTTTCCACTATCATATCATAGACTTTCTTATGATTAATTTGCTGTATGATTAATTCGGATAGACCACGCTAACATAAGAATATTTTACCTAATACGATTATAGAGTAAAAGTTCCAATGTACTCTACTACCTGATTTTTGCTCATCTGATATCTGCATCCATCCAATTCGTATGATACAGAAACTACAGAAACTTTCTTATGAACTTTGATCACACATAAACTTCACTTTATCATGATGATACATCCCATGAATAATCAGGATTCCTTGAATCATTATCACTTCCCAGCCTTTCCAACATGCATGTCATGTTGGCGAAAATGACAATTCAAGTAAGCTTGGCATGGACAGGGTTTATAGAGGACAAAATGATGCGAAAGCAAACGTAATTGACAAGAATTTGGTTTGGTGAAGTGAATATGTGACGTCATGAGTGACTACTTTAAAACATTTGCATCAAAATCTTTTTGTTTCATTCAAATTATAATTTTTTTATTATTTTATTTAAATTATAATATTTTTTATATATTAATTTTTTTATATGAAAATATGAAAATATCTTTATTTTATAATTTATATCACATCAATCAACCATACCATCATTTTTTTCCCTCACTCATATCTCCCCCATACTCACAAGGTCAAATTTATCTTTCCTTATAAATTCAATATACACATAAATTATCATGTTAAAACAAATCATTGTATTTAAATGGGATAAAAAAAATAATTTTTCTCTGTTTTTCAGTTTTTATTATACATAATGACATAATAAATTGAACTATAAAAATAAAAGAATGTTACAATAATACGATAATTTTATCAAATTTTTTTATCTTATACTATAATTTTAACATAATATAATTTTTTAATTTTTTATTATATTATCACTCTAATTTTTTTTTTTATAAAATCATTATTTTACATAGCCTAACCCATTTTTACACTTCCGTTTTTCTACATTCCATTGGTTTTTGGCCGAGATGGCCGTTTTCAAAACCCTAATTGGTTCCTCGATTGCAGAAAAAGCGCGGGAAAACTCCGAACCCTAACGAGTCGCCGTCGAGTGAACTCTGCCCCGAGGACGTCGTATCCGACAAACAAATAGGCGGCGGAGATGGCGGCGACAGCGTCTGTGCCGGCGGTGGAGGTGCGAGGATCGTGGCGGTCAATCCAAACCCTAGGAAATGTACGGCATCGAAACTGATAGATCTGGTCGAAGAACTCATCATCAAATTGTTCCACGATGGATCGGAGTTTCCGGCGACTCTCACAGGAAACTTCGCTCCGGTGGCTGAAGAGACTCCGCCGCGGGGAGATCTGACTGTCAGAGGTCGGATTCCGGTGAGTCGATGAGTTTTTGTTGATAGAAATGCTTGATGTTGGAGTCATTGGATGTGGTGTTTTCTTGTGTGGGTTTGTGTTAGTTTCTGTTCTGGTCATGGTATTTGATACTTCTCGTTCATTAAAACATGCAACATTTCCCAAAAGACACTATGCAATATGTTTTTTGATGAATGTTTTTTATATCAAACAATGTGTGATTGTCGCATCACTTGCATTGTATCAAAGTACATAACTTATATTATCATTTTTGTGATTAATATTTGACCGTGTCATTGTGCCGGTCAAACTTTGTCTTGACAAACTCCATGGTCAAACTATTGCTTTAATCGTGGGATGAAGGGAGTACATACTTGGTGAACGCGATTGTTGTTGATAGTTGATAATGTTCGAGGCTAACTGGTTGAGGATGAGTGGTGTGGCTGTTGGTAGTTGAATTATGGGAAGATGATAGTGGTTAGCTGGGCATGGTGTAGGTTTTGATCTGTATTTTTGATAACAATTCACAAGTTCATCTAACAAGGTTACAATGGCTATAGGGTCCTCTTAAGCCTCTAGGTTTACGATGGGACCGGAGCAAGGTATGACTTGTGTTGTGCAGTCCACTCCCCTATTTCAAGATATTGTCCGCTTTTGGCTCATTTATCTTGGTGCGCTTGGATTGAAATCCGTTGTCTAATTGGGTTCACATCTTCATTATAAATTATCGCCTTGCATATTGAAAGGTATGCAGGGATAAAAGTCCATGCTATCTGTATCGCAACTAATTTTTTGTGACAACCCTTGCGTGCTTCTTGGGTTTCAAAAGACACTTTAGGAGACACTGACAAGTTGCAAGACATACATCTACTCATCTAGACTTCCTAATGCCATTGCCAGTTGCAAAAGGCTGTGTTTTGTTGGGTCACTTTTGTCAAAGGGCTTAAAGGTTTGTCCCATCGCAGGACGAATTCCAGAGGGAGGCAGTACATGTAGTTTAGCAATATAACTCTATGAGGACGATGAAGTATCTTAAGGGGTTGAAAATCGTTATGTTCATGTGTTTGGACTCCCAGCTGTTTATGTGATTTTGGTGATATGCTTCATGCAGGAGTGCTTGAGTGGAGAGTTCATCAGGATTGGTCCAAATCCTATGTTTGTTCCTGTCGCTGGATACAGTTGGTATGTTCATGATTTTATAGAAAAGTATACGCTCTCCATCGGATGCCATTGGATATTATATTGATGCTAGTATGTAAATTGCTCTGTGGAATTGAAAGCTGTATTATGTTATTCGTTTATGCTTCTTTTAACACCATGCCTTGGATTTCGCTTCTAATCACCTTCTTCATCATAGTTGCCACTTCTGCTCGCTTCACTTTGCACTGGTCTAACTGATATCTTTTCAACACTCTTTCTGCAGGTTTGACGGAGATGGGTACGATTCCTTCATTCTGGTTTCTTTCACTGATTCTGCAAGTATAATATTGATCCGTACAGAACGCGTCCCATGGAGAGGATGTTGAGTACTGGTTCATTTGTAAAAAATCCTTTTATAATTAAGTTATCTCTGCTTCAGAATGGCACATGGGATGCGTTTTAAAGATGGAAAGGTTACATATGTATCTCGTTATGTGAGGACTTCCCGACTTAGACAAGAAGAGTTGTTTGGAGGGGCAAAATTCATCAAGGTTGGCCTGTGTAAATATTCTACCTCCAATTTTGGCCTGTATTTCTTCTTCTTATACTCCCTTCGTCCCGAAAAAAGATGCAACATATACGTATTCTGCACTATTCTATACGCATGAATACAAATCTCGTTTTCATATCAAATCACGTTTGATTATCCCGCAAACATGTATTAGGTTGAAGTACGTAACTTAATCAACCATTGATGTTTCATGATAAATTTACAAAAAATTATGTTTGATCATCGTTGTACGCGTGTTAAACTTTGTATCGACATGCGTGCTATGTCAAACGGTTGCAACCTTTTTGGGACGAAGGTAGTAGTTAATTTAGTTCCCCTCAGCGTTTTCTAATACATCTTATCATCTTCTCTTTTTCTTATTTTTTTTGGGTACCTATGGCCTTTTTTTTCTTCTGCAGGTTGGAGATATTAATGGACTGTTTGGCATTGCACTTCTTGTCGTTCAAGTGCTAAGATTGACATTCAAAATATTTGATATGTCATATGGATTTGGAACAGGTTCGTTGTTTCAGATGTACTTTTCCAAAAGGAAATCAGAAAAATTACACTAAATGATGAAATCTTCTCTCTGACATAGTTTGTCATATTCTTTGCTACATGGGTTTGTGAATTGTTTTTTACCTTCTCGAGTAGGCCATAATTTTGAGCTTTAACTACTTCCTGTGAGTAATCTCTGTGAAGGAGTGTTGCTGCTGATTATGATTCTTTTCTTCTTCTTCTTTTTTTCCAGCTAATACTGCACTTGTGTATCATGATGGAAAGCTTTTAGCTCTTCACGAAGCAGATAAACCTTGTGAGTTGATACAGCATTATTCTTCTCATAAGATCTGATAATCTCAAATTACAATGTCTGATGAACAGGTTATCACATGCAGTTAGCAATTCAGTCATCCTATTTGATACAACTGCATTATATATAATATATGCTCATTTCTTTTCCAAAGCTAAAAGAGGAAATGTTTGTCTGTCTCATATAGATAAACCTATTAGGATTATGATTTATGTCACCCGTACCTGGATCCATGTTCGGATGAATAACATGTTGTCTGTTGTGTTTTTGGTAGCTGAAACATGCCATATATTTATGATTCTTGCCTTGCAGACATTTTGGAAGATACTTTTATTCTGTGTGCAGCTCTAATTCCATGCTTTCTGTTTAAAGCAGATGTTATTGGAGTTCTGGAAAATGGGGACTTACAAACCCTAGGAATGCAAGACTATGATAAGAGGCTCGCTCATTCCTTCACGGCTCACCCGAAGATTGATCCATGCACAGGTAGAGAATTATGGAGTGGGGACCATATTCTTACAATATGAGTGTATATAATATGAATTTTGTTGTTTCTATGTCGTTAATGATATCTCACATTAATGAAAATGTGCTTGTAGGCGAGATGTTTACCTATGGATACTCTTGGGTGCCTGCACGTATCACATACAGAGTTGTCTCGAAGGATGGATTCATGCATGACCCTGTACCAATCACTATACCAGCACCTATCTTATCTCATGATTTTGCCATTACCGAGAACTATGTGATTTTCATGGACCTTCCTTTGCGCTTCACTCCAAAGGTATGATGGTCTCAGTTTTTATCAGTTTATCATCATGCAAATGCTGTATGACGTGCCTTTTGCTGTTTGATCCCTTGGACTCCGAGTCAGCTTCAAGTGGAGTAATTTATGAAATACTCCTTCCGTCCCACGAAAAATGCAACACATATATATTTTGTATTATTCTATATATATTAATACAAGTCTCATTTTCATATCAAATCACGTCTGATCGTTCCGTAACATGTATTAGGTTGAAGTATGTAACTTACATAACCATAACCATTGATGTTTTATGATAAATTTACAAAAAATTACGTTTGATTGTCGTTGCACATGTGTCAATTTTGCATCGACACGCGTGTAAAGTCAAAACGTTGCACTTTTCGTGCGGCAGATGGCGTACTTGTATAGGACAATAAATACGTTGGTGCCGGAAGAAACCTGATATTTGTAATCTAAATATCCTTTTAACGAGTATGAGGTTTTTATGTATTAGCCACTAGCCAATTTCACAAATCTAAGATAAACTGTTGGGGTCAACAAGCCTTCGACGTTAAACAGGATATTGAAGTTGGGTTTTGTCTGTTGGACAAGCTTTGCTCCTTGCTTCATATTTGGTCTATTTTTCTAGTTAATGAATATATAGATTCTGAAAATCGATTGGATCCAGGACATGATGCAAAACAAACAAGCATTCTTATACGATGCAACAGTAAATGCTCGCTTCGGCATACTTTCAAGATATGCAAAGGACGAGCATTCAATCAAATGGTTTGAGCTTCCTGCTTGCTTTATATTCCATGCTGGTAAATTTCTGTCTTTGCAGGGTTCATTCAGTTGCATCTCTGCAAATGTGGCAAACTCATGCTCGGAAATCAGCTCTGTCTTTCATCTTAAAGCTGATCGCTATAGCTTCCCTGATAATGCTGATGACTGTTATCTGATTATTTGATACTTGACAGCAAATGCGTGGGAGGATGGAAAAGAGGTCGTTCTGATCACTTGTCGCACTGAAAACCCTGCTTTAGATTTGTTGGATGCAGCCATCAAAGGAATTGGAACTACAGAATTTGAGCTGTAGGTGAACTCTTATTGCTTTTCGGTACACATCCTATATGTCTTGCTCCACGCCATCTTCATCTTTGTTTGCTCGAATTGGAACTACACTAGGTATGAGATGAGGTTCAACGTGTCTACTGGCCTTGCATCTCAGAAGAAATTATCTGCCTCTTCTGTTGAGTTTCCTCGAATCAACGAAAAGTTCATTGGCAGGTCTGCTTGTAATTTTATTACCAACTGAGATCTCCATGGATGAAAAGAAAAGGCCTCCTTAAAATTGAATTGCCACTTCACCGATGAATCATCTCCTGTTGAATATGTAGGAAACAAAGATACGTATACACAGCCTTGTTAAAAGGTCATGGGATTAGAGGAATCGCCAAGTTCGATTTGCATGCTGAACCTGACGAAAGCAAACTGAAGGTTGAAGTTGGAGGAAATGTTCAAGGTATCTATCAACTAAATTCTGGAGAATTTGGATCAGAGCCTGTTTTTATTCCTCGTCAGCCTGGGAGCAACTCTGAAGAAGATGACGGTTACCTTGTCTTCTTTGCGCACAATGAGAATACCGGGTAGGTATCCTTCTAGTCCACATTGCTCGAACAAATGGTAATCCTAGTGCTCAGAAGAAAGGTTCTTCAGATGAAAAAAGGTATGCCTATTCTGTTAACTTGATCTTGATCTTTTGACCTTGACCTGCACAGGAAATCTTCAGTTTACATCATCGATGCAAAAACGATGTCTGCGGATCCAGTTGCAGTTATTGAATTACCTCGTAGAGTACCCTACGGCTTTCATGCTTGCTTTGTGACAGAGGTTAGCCAAACCCTTTACACTGAGTGAACATGATGATGCCAAACTTCGAGGCAAGCATCTCGCATGCCACATTAGGAAAACATGAAAATGATCTAGGATATACAAGAGCCACCTTAAGTATTTACCTGAATACTCTGAACCGTGGAAAATATCACGGAAAGGATTTTAGAGTTTACTCTAGCTAAGTGAGTTACAGCCCTCTCTCAAAGTCTCTTTATCTCTACGTATTCCTATGGGTTTAATTGCTCATTTACTTAATTGGCTCAAACGCTTGTTCTTGCTCTCCTGATCACTTGTAAGCTATTCTGTCTGTCTTCAAGTGACCGACATGATGAAGTAGAAAACATACTAGGATTTTTTAAGCTGTGCGTTCAACACTTCCCTCCTTTTGGTGTGCAGGAGCAGCTCAGGGAACAGACATTGGTATGACCCCTACAGCTCATCAACGGTACGAAGAACAATTATGGAAAGGTCAAAGTTGAACATAACAGGAATCAGATAAAACATATGAAGAACATGTAGAGATAATCTTCCATAGGTTAGAGATAGTAGGCGGTAGTTGTTGAGCTAATGTGTTACCTCTCAAAGTCATGGATTAGCCTATATGACTTACTTTGTACATGAATACGCAATATAAAACGGCCAACAGGACTGTGTCCACCAGGGTGACGCCACGCTTTTTCTTCAAACATGTATTGCACATTACCATCACTTTGTGCACCTTAGTGTATCAATAGCATCACATCACTTAGTGGCCAATATTTGTCATCGACTTTGTTTGGCTGTTAGCGTCTTGTGTTTTCGGGGGCAACACAGAGAGTGGACTGAAGAGGATGAACCATGGCGAAGGCAAGGTGGATATCGGAGAATCAATTTTATCAAACGTTCAAATTGATGATAAAAGATTTTATTAATATATATTTAATATTTCTTCTTCCACGCGGATTTATTGGGATATGAAGTGTGGATAACACTAATCTTACCCATATCAATTGATATATATAAGGTTTATATAAATAAATCATATAGATGATTATAAATAAGGAAGACAGGGACCAAAATCGTGATCTCTTGTCATAGTCTGTTTTAATACCATATCGAGGCATCATCCATGCCACCGTCCGAAACCCAGGTCGGTTTCTTATCCATTTCATCATCCCGTATGCCCTGGCCCATCTTGTTTGTTCATCAATGTTGATTACTAGTTTCTGAATCTTATGCATTTCATCTCCATCCATCATTCATGGTTCCTCCGTGTACATCCTTCTCTCTAGACACCCTGTTGGACGGAATTGTTTGTTACTGGATAAGTTGAGTTGGGATTCAAGTCAAAGGTACAATTGCAGAGATGGCTAGGCGAAATGGTCGTTGTCTTATGAATGGTGTGAATTTTTCCTTACAACCGAGACTTCGTATGTTGCGAGTAGATTATGAAAACTCAAGTTTGTCGAAGAGGTACAGGAATAAGATTGAGCAGGGGCCAACAATACCTAGTTGGCTCTGGATAGGTGATATAACCGTTTGAATTCACCAAGTTGCTTTAATTACTTCCTTGAAAATTGATCGATTAATCAGTCATGTGACTGATTGAGCAAATCATGTGATGAATTAATTCTTGTCGAAGGATTTTATATTCCGATGAGCTTGTCACTTTATTTGTGTTGAGATGAACTTCATAGAACATGGATTCGGGAGTTATGAATGCTGGGAATTCCCTGATAAGAGCCTTGATTTTCGATGTGTTGGTTCAGATGATTAGAAGAAGACAGAGCATTTGCTGAACTTGATGGAGCGAAAGAGAGGCTTCCCTTTTCCAAGGCAGACTTGCTCACAGAAGGCTCCTTTGATGCTGCGATTGAAGGTTATGTTGGGGTTTTCCACACGGTGTCCGTTGGAGTTAACAACACCAACCCAAGCCTACGAAACATGGCCCAAGAAGAGTAATTCAACGCCTAATTCTAGAGTTTGGTCTTTCTAGAAGTTTCTCACCTCCTCCAACGCATACTACTTCTAGGATCTTCCACCAACATCCATCTCCAACCTCTTATAGATCTTTCCTATATTCTACACCCTTCCTTCCAAAAGTATAAATAGACTCTAAGGCCTCCTCATTTGATATCAAGCTTCACAACAAGGAGTATGTCTCCCACCACAACAAGGAGTGTGTCTATCAAGAAGTGTGTCTCCTATCTAAGAATCATCCAAGACAAGTAAGAGTTTCCAAGATATAAGAGTGAGTTGTGTCTACAAAGTGTGTAGTGTTTTCATTGAGTCAAAAAATTAAGAGGTGTGAATATTATATTATTTCCACAATATCAATAAAATATCTTGTTTTGATCACTCTCTCATCCTCATAAACTCAACAGCGTCACCCGTAATTCTTCATGGAGTTAGTAACCCACAGGTTAGTTCTGAACAGCGTATAGCTTAAGCATAAGTGAACTAGTGCCATGATAAGTTCCTAATTGAGTAGTTGTTTTCAGAAACTTGTGTGGCTGCAAAATGTTGGTATATGTTTCTTAAAACCGGAAACAGATCGATATCGATCCATGAACATCAACAATATAAGTAATGCTGCCCTTTTGCCATTTTATGGGCGTACTCTATGGACACAAAGGCTACAGTACCATCCGCCATGTCCTCTGTGAATTCAACTGCGTTTGTTGAACTTTTCTTCAACTTCCTCTCTCTCCTTTTACTCTTTTAGTTGCACCACTTCGGTTAGTTCATCTTGTAAGAAACATGTGTATCTACTATCTATAAGGCTTGCGTCAAGAACTCCAGATGTACATGGGACATCAACTGTGCTATCTCATCTTATCTTTCTACTTTCAAACATAAGGAATATATGGTGCTATATTTTTCTTGTCTGTCCTAAGTAATGGGTCTCAGTAGTTGTGAGTTCTGCAAAGAATAGAACCTTTTCTTTCTCCCCTGATGTTGCATAATGCTTACAGAATCCATCTGATTTTTTGGAATTTTTACTTTATTTTTATTTTTTTACACAAAACTATCTGACTCTGTCATTCTCGTTATTAGTGTTTGATAAAACTGTTGTTCGGTCTTTGAGACAATGGAGTCAATAGAATCTGAATTTTCATGTTTGAGGCGGACTTAATAGACCCTGCTGTGAGTGGTATTATTTATGTCTTTAAGTCCTGTGTTAGAGTTGTGTCTATCGGAAGAGTGATCATGACGTCTTCACTGGCCGCTATTGCATTCAATGAAAGATCTCTAAATTCTGAAGTTACAGTGGACGAGACTTGGTATTCTGATCCTGCTTTCTGTTAGAAATCAAAGGTGTGTTCACAAGCAAATTCTTGTGCTGACTCTGCTTGCAAATTTTTATACGTAAAAGTTGCTGTGGTGCAAGAGAAACTCCCTTTCCATACGAAGTGCTACTTGTTTCTTGTTCTGCACAAAGCGTCTGAATGAAATTGAACAAGTTCTTCTCATTTGAAGTTTGACGAACATGAATCTCACGAGAAAAAATGATGTGAGATGGTATTTTAAGGCATAACCGTCTTGATGTATGCTAGGATTATGGTCGGAGTGATGGATATTGTCTTGTGAATAGCAACTATTGTGGATATCCTTCCCTTGTGATCTTAGCTAGAAACTGATGTAAGGATGTAATATCGAGGAAACTATTGCTGTGGATGTATGAAACTGTTATGAAAGATACCGAGCACTATGAGGTTTTACAATACAAAATAGTTGGGATAGACCACCAGAGAGAAGCCCTTTAAGGTGGGAGAGACATGTGAAAGTTCACCTTTCAATGTGCCTATAAGATAAACGCAAATTAATGAAAGAGTTCTTGAACTTCAACTCAGTAAAAAAAATGATGACCAAAAGGAAGTTCGAATGCAGCTTCAAAGTTGACAAGATATGCTTGGAAGTACCGAAAAGAGCCGACTTGAAGATAGATAAAAATGATGGTGTCATACTTTTTTTTTTTTTTTTAATGCAAAGGATATTGTCGTACAAATAGAACGAGCTGTTAGTGCCCTTTTTCTTTTTATTTCTTTATTTCCTCCGTGGGGCTCACGTCCCTTTTTTCTCCACCAAATGAAGAAAGGCTAAGGCGGAGGATTCATGCAAATTTGAGAGCAATCAAGAAGAATCAGACGCGCGAACATTCAGTTCATCACGCGGTTAA
>JAOVYX010020056.1:0-17555 GCA_035668315.1 Drosera spatulata
TATGTTTTCTCGAAATCAATAATCAAGATTAAAGATGAAATATCTCGACGCTATTTTGATTTGAGTGGTAATTCGAAATCAGTAACCAAAGTTACATAAGTGTCTTGTCCCACGAAAATTTAGGTGGGTTTACTTTGTCTTTTTTTAGAACTCAAGGCATTTCTCCTTTTTTATCTTTTCCATTGTGTAGAGAATTAATTAATCATAGATTCTACGACAGCTGAGTAAAGTGGAGTGATCCATCCTAGAATTGAATATTTGAACAAAGGCGATATGTGAACGTTAGGAAACATGCTAGACACCACCATATCATAAACGTTGCATTGCGTGCCTAGGGTTAGAGAAGATGTTTGCATATGCATCGCAGATGTTTGGTTGTGATTTGAAATTTAAAATTATAGGTAATCAAAGTAATTGGAATGTATAGATATTTAGCACATCTTGTACCTCAAACATACATATTATAAACCGACACATTTCTAAAATTATGTCGTATTGTATATGTTTGGTTTTCAAACAGTGTTTGGTGGACTTTGATCATATTCAACAAGCATAATATTGGGTCATTCTAAAACGCAATAATTGTGATTAAGCATGACATTAATAAAGTGTTAAAACATACTCCCTCGTCTCAAAATTTTTTGCAACAAATTGATTAGACATAATGATTTTGATGAGGGTTGAATTTTGATTGTTTTATTTGTTTATCCTTGTGAGAAGAGGGAGTAAAAGGTGAGGAAGAAAAAAAGATAATTGGATGATAAGATGTAATATAAAGTAATGAGAAAATTGCATTATTGATGACATAATTTTTCCAAATAAGAAACTGTTGTAAATATTTTGGGACATCCCGATTAGACAAAATATTGTAAAAATTATGGGATGGAGGGAGTAGTATCCACGTCATCATTAACTCGATACTTATTCATATGTTTTAAACCAACCATTGGATCATAGATCTTATTTAAATCTACGTACAACCATTGGATCATGAAAAAACTCAATTTGTCTTTTCAAATTTTGTTAGGGTTTGTTTGATATCATTTTCGTTTTTTTTTTCATTGGCTGATAAAATAAAAATGTTTGTTCATGATTTTTGTTTTTTGAAACGGATGAAACAGAACTAAAAAATTAAAATAAAAATAAAAAATGATTTTCAATTTCTGTTTCCTATTTCATTCGATTACAGTATTCAAGATCTTTTTTTTTCAAAAAATAATTTTATTTTATATAATGATTTTGATTTTGACTATTGGTTTTTTACTTTTGTTACCGATTTCGATTTTTGATAATTTTAAGCAATAATATCAAAACAGATTGATTATCGGAAATTTTATTGATTTCATAGGGCTGGATAAGCGAACAATGAAAGATCCCATCCTTTTTTATCAACAATACTGTATGCATGCACATGTCACAAAATAATATATATTTACTCGGATTCCCCGTTCTTGACTAAAATCACTACCATCTTGAATTGGTGACCGTTATAGTACTGCAACGTCAAGGAAATCAGATCCACGCTATCAACTAGCCGTTGGATTCAAAATATTAAACCATGTAGTATTATAAACTCACCAATTTCTTTCCCATTTTGTTATCTCAGTCCCTCTCTCTTCAATTCTATTACTATTACATGAGGAGAAGAAGCTAGTATTATTACAAGACATAGGAAAAACACTCTCCTCATCTCCACCATTAACGGTGTTCTTAGCTCATTTGGGGCTGAGAGTCTCTGTTGTTTGATTCCACCTAATCGATCTTTCCAAAATGCCTAAACAATTGCAAGGTAGATTGATGACAATTGTGCATTGAAATGGAATGATTGTTTTCGATTTCAAATTTGAATTAATGAAATTGCCAAATGGGTCCTTTGATTTTTGTTGGAAAACAACTTTTGTTGAGATGGGTTTGTGGAAAGTGTTTTGAGTTTTCTGAAATGGGTTTTGATTGTTTTTGTTGGTCGTGTTTGGGATTGAAGGTGGGTCAGCCATGGATGGTGAGGAGAAAGGCGGCGCCGTGGCGAGGCGTGGCCGGAGAGCGCTGGGTGTGATAGATCACAACTTGATGGCAGCTAAAGGATATGCTTGTGTTGTCCACAAGAAACCAATTTCACAGTAAGTAATATTTTCGTCGAATTGGTTAATTCGTCTAGCTGTTGGCTTTGACAGATTGTGGTTCATGTGAATGCTAAAATTCTTCAATTCATCTGTTTTCTGTGAAGGGAAATCGCAATCTATGATGAGTCCAATCGTGTTGAAAGAAATGCTGTTCAAAGGCCAATTACAAGGTTAAGTTTCTCATACAATTGTTCCATCTAAATTATATTTAAATTTGTTCTGTGCTTTTAAAACGAATCTGGAGTGTTTATTGTTCAAATTCCATTTCAGGAGATTTGCTGCTCAAATAGCAAGCACCCAACAGATGCAGCAGGAAAACTCAATTAAGGTATCATTTCTCTCACAATCTGCTAGATCTACTTTCAATTTTATGAGTATAGAGCTTGTGCTTTATCTTTGGGTTGGATTCATTAGGAGAACAAGAAGATAGACGCTTCTCCACACGAATTCCAAGAAGTCGAATTAGCGGATGTGGTGGAACATAAGGCGGCTATGGATCTATCGATTTCTATGTCCACGGAGCAAGCCGAAGGTGTTTCAGATGAGGAGGAAGTTGAGATGGAGGACATTTTTGAGGATTCTATCATGGACATTGATGGTCGCGATGCCAAGAACCCGCTCGCAGTGGTGGACTATGTCGAAGATCTCTACGCTTATTACAAGAAAATGGAGGTAATGTAGTGAGTTAGTTTAACTTTGCGGCTTACTATATGTCTAACACTCAGCAACTGTGACAAGATCTGTCCACCCTTTTGGATTCCCCAGGGTCGCAGTCGTGTCTCGCCTGATTATATGGAGCAACAAGTCGACATCAACGAGAAGATGAGGGCCATACTCATGGATTGGTTAATTGAGGTAACATGCTTGCAAATGCCTAAACCAGGGAACTTATCTATGAAAGTGAATGGATATGATATATGATGAAAACTTTTTTCTTGACCAATATTGACAGGTACACTATAAGTTTGAGCTAAGGGAAGAGAGCTTGTTTCTCACTGTGAATCTAATAGACAGATTCCTAGAAAAGCAAGCAGTGCTGAGGAAAAAACTACAGCTTGTTGGCCTAATAGCATTGCTGTTAGCTTGCAAATATGAGGAAGTGTCAGTCCCTACTGTGGATGATTTGATCTTCATTTCCGACAAGGCCTATACGCGAAGAGACCTACTTGATATGGTAATGCCAATACTAGAAACCTTAAACCAATTCCAACACCATTAACTCCTCTTTGCTATCTAAAGTTAAAGAACTTAATCCGTGATGATACCTTTGTACAGGAAAAGTTGATGTTGAACAAATTACAGTTCAACATGTCTACGCCGACACCTTATGTTTTCATGCGAAGGTTCCTCAAGGCTGTCGAGTCCGATGAGAAGGTTAGCTATGAGATCAATCACAAAAAAAACTAACTGTTAACTCTTAATAACTCGGAATGCCCTCTTAATTGATCTGTCTATTCTTTGTCTTGAAACAGCTAGAGCTGGTGAGCTCCTTCTTGATTGAACTGTCCCTGGTGGAGTATGAGATGCTCAAGTACCCACCATCACTATTAGCAGCTGGTGCAGTGTATACTGCTCAGTGTACTGTGTATGGGTTCAAGCAATGGAGTAAAACCTGTGAATGGCACACCAACTATACAGAACATGAGCTACTGTGAGTTGCAATTTACCCATCGTTATATATATAACTTGGTCACTGTCGAACATATGATTTTCATTACTCGGGAATGCGTTTTGTGTAAATTTGACATATGTGATGCTCGGAAAGTGGCTCCAACAAGTCGCGACAAATGTCATGGCATGACACTTCTGATTTCTGTTCCTTCTATTATCTATACTTTGGTATAGTTCACAACACATTCTCAGAAATTTGCTCCTTTCTGTGACTTGCAGGGAATGTTCAAGGCATATGGTGGGTTTCCATCAGAAGGCAGGGACAGGGAAACTAACAGGGGTACATAGGAAATACTCCACATCAAAGTTCAGATATGCAGCTAACTGCACCCCGGCGTCATTTCTACTAGAATGAGCATTCGAAAGGCGCTTGTATAGTTACTGACTATACGCCACAATTCGGTTACTAATATGACATGATGACAGCAACCACAGTGGGGCGAAATGGACCCCGACATCATATGATTCTATTCCAAGGAGAGTTTAACTTCAACTTCAAAGCATACACGAATTGGTTTGAAGTGTAGTACTATTGACATTGGTGTCAATTGAATTTCTTAGTCATTGTCTTCTGTCTCGAATAAATGCATCCTAATTCATTGTTACCATCTA
Organism: Drosera spatulata; assembly: GCA_035668315.1. Taxonomy (NCBI): domain Eukaryota; kingdom Viridiplantae; phylum Streptophyta; class Magnoliopsida; order Caryophyllales; family Droseraceae; genus Drosera; species Drosera spatulata. The sequence goes on from JAOVYX010020056.1 coordinate 4,404, forward strand.
ATTATATGGTCTCTCTTTCATTCTCAAGTGATGAATGCCTTTTAACATTCTGCATTCGATCCCAGGAGACAACCAAAGGCGCTTCTTGGAGGCTTCACATCATGTTTAAGAAAGAATCAGAAATGAACAAACGGTTCCTAATGTTGTAGCTAATGAGTATTTGAAATAAGTTGACTACACCAAAACGACGAGGAGGATACTCAAAAGAGTATTATGAAGATATGATATTTTCCGTTGTTTTAAATGTTTATCTTAATAAATATCCAATAAGATGTTAGAATAATTTTTTCTGATAAGATTTATAAAGTATAAAATCTTTTTTTTTCTTTTTGAAAAAGAAAAGTATAAAATCTTTTGAAGACTTGAATTTTGATTTTTCTATTTATTTTAGAGAATACGGATCAAATGGCATCCATCGTTTCCCTTCACTTGTGAAAACCGAATGGTACAGACAAAAAAATACAAAATGAGGGGATGGACAGAAAAAACAAGGGGGAGGGAGGGGGGAAACAGAGTTTGTATTTTGTATGTGTCCAGAATAAAAAATAGAAAAGCAACGAGGCAACGTTGTGCTGCAGCTTTCTCATAAATTAGGCCCATCAGTTGAGAGAATGTGTGTTTTTTGTTTTTACCGGTGCCATCGTTTATTTTAAAGTGATTTTGTCGATAAGAAGTGAATATTTCAATCGCTATAATAAAAAATAAAATAGCTTACAAAATATGGTCCAATTATAAGGTTGTCCTCAAAAAAATTATAACATGTTCTTGAAAAAATAACATTTAATCTTTAAAATATTGAATCGTGATACATGACTTCATCAATTCTTCATATTCTATTATCAAACTTCCCCTCTCCTTCCTAACCTTGGTAAATCGTCTCTCAATGTTGTACTAAAACTTCACTACAATTAAAAAAGAAGAAGAAGAAGAAATCAGTTGACTATTTCACTACTTTTTATTTAGACGTATTGGTTTTTATTTATGAACTGATTAATAAAGTAAGGTCAAACTGTTTGATCTATCAAAAAATATAAACTTGAACGAATAAACTGTTGTTATTGATAATGTTTCGTGATGAAACTCTGATTCTATGAAAAGATTATGGAGTCTACTTTATGTAGAATTTTACGAAATAATTTTTGAAGTTGTATACGAGAAGTTATAGATTTAAACGAAGGGTCATGTTGGACAGAATCCAAGAATGAACCGTTTTGATCCCGAAATAACTTTAAATATTCATTTGTAATAATGATAAATACATAAAAGCATCATCATAGATTATCAAAATAAATATTAAGAACTTTTCTTAAAGTTTGGTACCATCACATAATATTACCATGGCGATTTTCCAAGAAGTACGAACAAATGTGCTTAACTCTCTAACCTGAACAATCATTCACAAAGATATCTCTTAATACGCATATCTTATTATATTATAGGATTTGGAGATGCTGTTCATAGTCACTTAAGGACGAGACTGAGCATGTGCATGTACAGAATTGTAGTAAAAAATAATGCTTAGATTTATTATATGTGACGATTCGTATTATTATATCGTGAGTATAATAATATGAATGAAATCTTTGGACGAAGTCACTAAATGTGTCTGACGTAAAATACTGTTTGTAACTGTTGTGTGTTGTGTATTAAACTCTGAGTGCTGTTGAGTGTTGTTACATGGTGTATGTTATGTCTTATTTATTGATATAATGAGGATGAGTGTGTGAAAAGAGTATAAACCCATAATTGATTAGATAATTCCATGGTATAAAACACAAAGAGTATTGTGTCTGTTGTTTGTGTTATCCGGTGATTTGATGATGACATTCTTTCATCGACCCTGAGAGATCGTTTTGGTATGAGAGTATCTCACTGCAGGAGATCTTGAGCTCCGGTTTGACTGATCCCCTTTCGCGGATGTCCCTTTTGTTAAAGTTGAAGAGAGGTTACTTTTGAAATTGAATAAATCTCACCAAGGACACAATTATAACATTGAGGGTATCTATTATCTGTTATTTTCATGTGATTGATATGATGGTAAATGTAATAGAGTCTTGAGTGAACTGTTGAGCGCAGCAGTACGTGAGACTTGAACCCGAGACCTGTCGTCTCACAATGTCTTTGTCTCAATTTGTTTAATATTGTAATACCCCAAGGAAATGTTTAAATGGTTTGATAGTACTACCTATACTAACAAGGTGCATCTTCCTTTTCGGTAGCCCATCACTCTAGAACTCCGCAGTTAAGCGTGCTTAATGTGGAGTAATGTTGGGATGGGTGACCTCCTGGAAAGTTTTCCAGGGTGTGCGCGAGTGAGGCCAAAGCGCACTGAAAGGACTAGTGTTGGTCTGTAGGGCCAGTTGTCAGCCTGACGAGCGGTTCTTGGTGACGACCCGATAGCAAGGATTTGTCTGGGGCGTTACAGTATGGTATCAGAGTAACCCTGCGACCGCGTGCTGGACCTGTGGACAAGAGATCCAGGTCAGCCGTCTAGCGGGGGAAGGTTCTGGGGCTATGTGTCGTGCTTGAAGTCGCAACGAGGGCGTTGCGTTCTTTAAGTGGGGGTGCATGTAATACCCAAGGAAATGCTTAAATGGTTTGATAGTACTACCTATACCAATAAGGTGTACCTTCCTTTTCGGTAGCCCATCACTCTAGAACTCCGCAGTTAAACGTGCTTAATGTGGAGTAATGTTGGGATGGGTAACCTTCTGGGAAGTTTTCCAGGGTGTGCGCGAGTGAGGCCAAACCGCACTGAAAGGACTAATGTTGGTTTGTGGGGCCAGTTGTCAGCCTGACGAGCGGTTCTTGGTGATGACCCGATAACAAGGATTTGGCCGGGGCGTTACAAATATGAAGGTCTTGACTGTTATACCAGAAAGGGTATGACAGTAGTAAATGTGACACCCTGAATTTCGTATGTTTCCAATTACATATTTGAGACATTCATAAGATAAAACATGCATGAACGTATAAATGACTATAGTTGGAGAAGGAGAAGTATGTTTGGTGTGATGACGTGATTTGGTTCGATACTTGTTTGGCAATTCGGTGCTATCTGAGTAATGTGCTTATTCTAATATGCTGGAATAGATGATCTATGCGTTAATCTGTTTTATTTGACTGGTGTGTTGATTCCATGATGGTGGAATAAAAGACCTAAGTGATCATTTTTTTTTCTTTCTTACCTTCTTTTCTCGTATAATCCCCTGGAAAAGGGGTCGGCACGTTATTGAGTTTCTATAACTTACGCCAACTATTTTTTTTGTGTCTTTTCTTTTTTCTTTCTTACAGGAGCAAGACTTGGAGAAAAGTACGATCTAAGTTTTGATGCTAGATGTAACTTATATGTGAAAGGTAATCTGATTCTAAAAAGAGATGTAAATTCTGCAACGAAGATGACATTTTAGTTATGATTCAGTGCATCAAAAGTTTCTAAACTAATGATGTATAAGTGAACTTAGCTTAATTCTTATGAGTAAGACATGATGTATAGTTTTTTGTCTAGTTGAGAAGTTGGACCCAACGACAGTGACATCATATGTATCATTAATAATTAATGAAAAATCGAGATGTTACAGAAACTCACTCTAAAATTATACGATTTTCAAAATGATACCCTCCTTGAAAATAAAGAGAGAATTCTCGGGAGGTACCACTTAAAGATTTTTTTTCAAGAAGGTATCACCAACTAATTTTAATTCTCAAGAGATCTCAATTTATTAAAAATATCCATACTATCCCTCCACACCCACCCAACTCACCCCGGCTCCTTCATCGCCTCCATTAACCTATTTAAAATCAGCCCATTTTTCTGGAAAGAAAAAAAGACTAGCAAAAATCAGTGTAAATGTGATTTCTTTTTTTGATACTCCTATGGTTTTCAATCCACGAACAATACATCTTAAAATCACGGGTCTTGTAAACATTTGTCTTTCTTGTCATGAATTATTTGCCGTCTTTTCTTAAGATCAATTTTTCTTGGGTAGGTTAAATACAGAAGAGAAATGATTAATTTTAGAATAATTTTTTTTGATAAGTTTATTTTATATTTTAAAACATGAATGTTTGTAATTAGTTTTTTTATTCTGTATTTAGTCCTTTCCATTTCTTTTTTCCTCTTAAAAGAAAAGATCAATATATTTTCCTTTTAGACGTAGAGATGCTCCCTTTGTCGTATGACACAGATCTTTTTCACCTCATACAACAATCAAAATGTTGGATCGTCCTACCAAAATCATACAAAGAGAGAGAAAATACTTCTTCTGTTCTATGTTAAATATAATATTTTTTTATCTTTTTAAAATATATATAATATTTGTTTTATTTTTATATTTAAAATGAAATTTATATTAAATTAAGCATCAACTCCCACTATATATTCATAACTTCTGTTATATTCTTTTATATAGTTTCACATCAACTTCCATCATTATAAAATAAATATAATATATTAATTAAATTTAATTCTCAGATTTTCTAATTCAATTCTCCCCTTTTGTTTTTCAAATTAAAACCCACGATATTACTCACTTTCACCTCATAATAACTCCGCATCGTACCATACATTCAAAACCCAAAACCCATCATCTTCCTGACTTTCACCTCAGCCGGGATCCATGGAGTCTTCGCCGGCGACGACCACACCAGTCCTCATCCTCGACTACGGATCCCTATACACGCACCTGATCACGCGCCGAGTCCGATCCCTCTCCATCCTCTCCCTCTGCATCTCCGGCAAATCCCCGCTCTCGGGCATCGCCTCATTGAATCCACGCGCCATCATCCTCTCCGGCGAGCCCAGCTCAGTTTACTCCCCCTTCGATGCCCCGTCCTTCCCCGACGGGTTCATCGAGTATGGGGAAGAAAAGGGCGTGTTTGTTTTGGGGATTTGTTACGGTATGCAGCTGTTGGTTCATAAACTCGGTGGGGTAGTGAGGGCGGGGGAGAAGGGGAATGAGTATGGGAGTAAGGAGATTGAGGTGATGGGGAAGAGTTTGTTGTTTGGGGAGAATGGTGGGAGGGAGAAGGTGTGGATGAGTCATGGGGATGAGGTAATCTGAACTGACATATGATTTGTTTCATGTTTTTTGATTTCGTTTCACTCACTGATATGAAAATACAAAATTATTTTTAGTTTTGTATGGTGTTTCATCAAATTAAAATATGCATTATCTATTTTTTTTATTTTATGAAGTATTTTTAGTCTTGATTATTGATTTTGTGTTTTCGTTATTGATTTTGTTTTCAATAGTTTTCAACAGTCATACCAAACACCCAAAGGATTCCGAATGAATGCCTCTTTGGGTTGGGTGGTATTGAGTCATTGACAGGTGAGTCTATTTGGCTTTGATGCGTATTAAATCTTGGTTACAATCCTTGTAAAATAATAATAATGATAATAATCTTGGTTAGAATGGATGTGTTTAGTTAAACAAAATTTTATAAAGCACTCACTTGTTGCAAGTTCTATACTTGTTAGTTCTGTTCTTTCAACAGGTGGTGAGGTTGCCAGAGGGGTTCGAGGTGGTGGCTAGGAGTGTGGAGACGGGAACCGTGGCGGCTGTGGAGGATATTACGAGGAGGTTGTTTGGTTTACAGTATCATCCTGAGGTGACGCATTCGTCTGTTGGGATGAAGACGTTGGAGAGGTTTATGTTTGAGATTTGTGGGATTGAGAGGGGACGATGGAAGATGGAGTATGTGTTGATGAAAGAGATTAAGGCGGTAGAGCAGACTGTTGGGAAGATAATCATGTGATCTGTGCGTTGTCCGGTGGTGGTGGATTCGACCGTTGATGCCACACTTGTTCACAAGGTGATAGGAAAGAGGCTGCATTGTGTTTTCGTCGACAATGGATTGCTAAGGTAAAACGAACTTAGTAGTTTCCTGATATCAATCACAGAATGAATCCATTTGACAGCTGAACCTGTATTGATAAGGAGGCTCGGTTTTGTCCAGCTTGGTATTGAAGGATTCGGTACTGCTATGATTACTGTAGTCCTAACATGGGACAAACAGTTTCCTTCCAGCTTATAACTCTTCATTTAGACTTCAGCGCGTGCATGATTCAATGGGTTAATTTTCAAACCTTTCGACATCTGGTTGGTTATTTTACAAAAATATTGGTGAGGCAATTTGATGGATAAAGACCTTCTATCAAGGATATTGGATTGATATGACTTTCACTGTTAATCTAGAAATTGCATCTTTTGCATGGAGGAATTCCGTTGTTCAATTGTTCCTGTTACCATTCGGAGTATGCTTATTATGGGTGCTTATATTGTAACAGGTATGAGGAGAAGGAACGAGTCATGGAAATCTTCAATAGCCATCTTCATTTACCTGTCACCTGCATTGATGCATCAGAACAGTTTCTAGATAAACTCAAAGGTGTTGCAGATGGCGACGAGAAAAGAAAAATAATTGGAAAGGAGTTCATCTCAGTTTTTGACTCTTTCGCCCAAGAATTGGAGTACAAGTTAGGCGAAAGACCAGCTTACTTAGTCCAAGGCACATTATACCCCGACGTGATTGAGTCTTGTCCGCCTCCTGGGTGCGGAAGGAACCATTCGCACACCATCAAGAGTCATCATAACGTTGCCGGGCTGCCCAAGGATATGAAGCTGAAGCTAATCGAGCCTCTCAACTTTTATTCAAAGACGAGGTTCGTATTGCATCAACCTTTTCATTAACTTGGGCATTGTTTCCCTTCACGACATGGTCATAATCGAATTGTTTCTACTGAAACATCAAGGTTAGAGAACTTGGAAAGATTTTGGAAGTGCCAGAAAAGTTTCTGAAGCGTCACCCTTTTCCCGGACCAGGGCTTGCGGTGCGGATAGAGGATGATGTTACTGAAAATAAATTAGAGATGTTGCGTTTGGTGAGTGAAAAGTCTCCCTTTTAACCTCGAATTTTTACAACCTAATGCCTCTAATGCTACTTGTGGAGAAATTAATAGTAGCATCTTAAACTGTTAAACATAGATATTGCAAAGTAAATAATTCGCCACCACAGTATGAGTTTGGTTATCTGGTTGTCATGTGTTTCCTGATATCAGGCTGATGAAATATTCATCAAGGCGATCGAGGAGGAAGGGCTTTATGATACGATATGGCAAGCTGGTGTTATGTTGCCTAACAGCAAGACGGTTGGGGTTCAAGGTGACCAGAGGTCTGAGGGTAACCCGGCCGTCCTTCGAGCGGTCACAAGTGAAGATGGCATGACAGCAGATTGGTGAGTCTGATTCTCACAATGCTCTCGCTCAATTTTGAATCTCGTTGTGCTACCGTGCGTGATTAATAAATATGGCAAGCTGATCTTAGTCGGGATCTCTTTAAGGAATAAACAAAATGCTATATTCCTATCCAGAATTTGAAGTGTGTTCTGTCATGTCTTTCACCAAACAACTCATATCCCACTTTTTTTGGTTGTCTTGCATTTGTTCAGGCATTGGTTCGACAAAAAGTTCCTCGACGAGGTTTCTGTGAAGATCACAAACAATGTCAGGGGAGTAAACTGGGTGCTTATGGACATTACATCGAAGGCTCCTGCAACCATAGAGTGGCAATGATGTTTCCGAATTTCATTCTACGATGAAAGGTCGGCAGTACTCCAGATTCGTTGGAATGAAAGAAGCATCCTTCTACTCACATTAACTTATCAGATTAGTAGAAGAAATTTTGCATACGTTATGCATTCACGAGATTTAGGCTTAGCAAGTCGACATTATTTTGCTGGTTGACATGTTTCACTATGTAGACACCAAATTTTTGATAATTGCTACTATGAGTTGTGCTCTTCGTATTCCGCAGAACTGATCGACAGAAATGATATTCATCCATTCATACTCTTGATAATTGCCCGCACGAAGTTACGATGATGATAATAAGAATATCTCATTCAGAAATACAGTAGTTAATACAGGCATCATGCATAACACTTTCTCAATATTCTTTCAGCTGGAAATCCCAGATTTCTGAGCAAAAATAACCAGCAGTTTATGTAAACATCATACAACGACCGAAAACCAAAAGAAGACAGAAACCAGCATGAAAACAGATAGCAAAACCAGCAGCAGTGGCCACAGCCAAAATTTTATGAAACTACAGTTTTTCTAATTCGAGAAACCAAGAAGATCAAGCATGCCTGGCCTGGAAATCCTTCATGAACCCAACCAGCTTCTCGACACCAGCATACGGCATAGCATTATATATGGAAGCCCTCATCCCGCCAACCGACCTATGCCCCTTGAGCGCGACCATCTTCTCATTGGCAGCCTCCTTGATAAACACGGCCTCCAGGTCCGACCTCTCCAATGTGAAAGGCACATTCATCAACGACCTAACCGACTTCTCCACCGGACACCTATAAAACCCCCCACTCCCATCGATCGCATCATACAGCAGCTCCGCCTTCCTCTTATTCTTCTTCTCCACCTCCACCAACCCGCCCTGCTCCAACAGATGCTCGAACACCAACCCACACATATACACCCCAAAACACGGCGGGGTATTATACAACGACTTATTCTCAGCATGGATCTTATAATCCAGCATCACGGGCGTGATCCCCTGAGCATTCCCAACCAAATCCTTCCTCACAATCACCATCGTCACCCCGGCCGGCCCAATATTTTTCTGCGCCCCGGCATAGATCAACCCGAACCTCCCCACATCGACCGGTTTGGAACAGAAATTCGACGACATATCCGCCACCAAAACACCACCCTTATTCTTCGGCACCGGATACTCTTTAAACTCAACCCCATATATCGTCTCATTCGCACAAATATGCAGATACTTCGCCTCATAATCCTGCACCAATCCATCGAACTCCGGAACCCTAACATAATTCTCCGATTTCCCGTTCCAGATCACATTCACTCCCTTCACATACTTCTTCACCTCCTTGGCGGCCTTATCACCCCACGACCCAGTGACTAGATAATCAACAGTATCATCAGGGAAGCATAGATTCAACGGCACGGCAGAGAACTGCGTCGTCGCCCCGCCCTGCAAAAACAAAACATAATAATCATCCGTAATCGACAACAGTTTCCTCAGATCGGACTCGGCCTTGTCGATGATGGACGTGAATTCCTTTCCCCTGTGGCTCATCTCCATCACGCTCATGCCGGATCCGTGCCAGTTTAGGAGCTCGGATTGGGCGCGTAAGAGGACGGGTTCCGGGAGAACCGCGGGGCCCGGGGCGAAGTTGAAGACGCGATCGGAGGAGAGGGGAGGAGGTGCTGGTGGTGGTGGGGAAGTGAGGCGCGTGGGGGTGGCTGTGCAGGTGATGTGGGGACGGGGACGGAGACGTGGTGGGGTGAGTATGAGGTGGCTGGTGGTGGAGAAGGCGGCGGCGGCGGCGGCGGTCATGGTAGTAGTTGGTGTGGTGGGGTCGAAAATGGGGAGACGTGTGGGCGTGATTTGATTTTTGGGGGGATGATTTGGGGATCTGGGAGTTGGTGGGTGAGTGGGGTAAATGTGAACTATTCACCATTTTATCTGGAAAAAGATATTTTGAGTGACAAATACAAACGGATGATTACAGTGTACTAACCGAAGTTCTCATGTGTGATTGTTTGGTAGCCAACACTCGGAAGCAAAGATGCATTCGGTTGATACGAAAACTAAATACTAATTTTCTTCTAATTCCTTCTTTTCACGCAACGTTGATACACATAAGCAAAAAAAAAAAAAAAAAAAGGTCGCATTAGGAATGTTTTACAGGACAAGCAAATAATATTTTTCGTAACATTTTCGCGAAACATCAAAAATAATTTTAGTTATATATTATAATCTTAGATCCAAATAAAATACGTATAATATTATATAATAATAAAATAACACATCAAAATATAGAATGAATAATATAATTATAACATAATATTATATTTTTATGAGACAGAAGAAGTATTTAATTAATACTTCATTCGTCCCATAAATATTACTCCCTTCGTTCAATTTTAATTACAACATTAAATTGTGACATAGAGATAAAGGAAAGTGGTGGATTATTTGTGTCTTTTACTACTTTGTCCTCGTTAGTATGAAGAGAAAGAAGAGTGAAAAGTGAGTGAAAAATTACTACTCCATGAGTATAAAAGAAGAAATGATAGTTGACGAGAATAATGTGATATAAAATGAAGATAATAATATTTTGATATTTTTATTAAAAGACTTTTCATTTTAAAAATGGTTGCAATTTTTCCTAAATAAACAAATAATAATAATTGTTGTAATTTTTTTCGGATGAAGAAAACACAACATTATCATATTTAAAAATTTTGCTATTATAAAAATACTTAAACGTCATTATTTTTTACTTTATATCATATTAACTCATCATATTATCATTTTTCTTCTTTGTTTTTTCTCACTCAGTCAAAGGGTAAATGTGCAAACTCAACCAATTTTTTTAATAGACGTGTCGGATCAATTAGTTACAATTTCGTTAAAAATCAAAGTTCGTATGTATAAATACATAATTGTTAGTGTTTTAAGTTTTTCAACAGATATTTCCTATTTCCATAAAAAAAACTCGGCTAATTGTAATTATAAAGTAGATTGAAACAAAATCTCACAGCACCGGGGTGAGAAATTGCACCCTGCGCACAATTCGTTACTCGATCAATTTACAGTTAACATGCACAATAGAGAACTCCCATCTACAGCATGAAATCTTGGGTGAAGAATTGACAGAGAACCTAATCAGCCCCTGCCCACCTCGGAATAATTGCTAGTGTCGATGTCAATGTCATATGCTATGATACAGTATAAAGAATGGAAGATCTTTGTGTTCACTAGCTGCTTACGATACAACACTATCGGAAAGTGGTTGTCATGCAAATCTCACGCCAGAACACCAACTCTGTCTTGAAAAAAATTCTGATCGGGCAGCTGCTTACACGAAGGAGAACCTTGAAAATAGCGAGCGACCTGATCCTTCTGGACTTGGTGGAACATCCGAAGAGTTGCGGTAGGCTTGCTGACACTTCTGGACCTGCATGTATCAAAAGCGCCACAGCACATGATTCAGCAATAGCATGTTCATGCAAGCTACTAATATGCTCATAAACCCAGAACACATCATTTGTATCCGAGTGAGACAGTGAGAACTGTCGTGACAGCAGCCAAATCAGCTGCTTCATTCATGGAAAAACGGTTCACATCCATGCAAAGTTGATTTTTTGCAAATAGGGTCTTCCAGATCAATGTGCACTATTTTGAGTGCAAGACTCGGCAATATTTTGCCATGGAACAGTAGCGTGTAGATATGCTTCATCTTTCCATGCACACAAACATGTAACATTAACTTCTTTTTTACCATACAGATATAACTGACATCACTCATATCATCATAAGACAGACGCCTTTGCTGCCTCCACACACGATGCCATTAGGTCTTGTATACACAGGGCCAAAGGGTTCCGTTTAGAGCGGGGGTTGGGAGGGAGAACTTATCTGCAACCTTGCTCACAAACAGAAAGCTGGTTCATTGAGAATTAAAAATTATAGACCCCCATCCTAAGCAGAACTCTCTGATCGTCAAATAGTCATCTAGGATTGACAAAGGGATACCAAGTAGGAAGAGGAAACAAACATAAACTTCACCTCTTCCGGACTGAACTGAAGGAGCATTGCAACCACGGGTAACAAGGCCTCCACCTCACCTGCATATAACAGATGAATCAAGTGAAAAAACAGACTGTTACGAATCATCCTTGTTTCACCATGAAATGTTACAAAGTCTGAATCAAAAGATAAATTGGATACAAAATTATGAGCAGCTACATAAAAAAACTACAAAATCAAGGCTTCTGTTACCCGTTTGAAGAAGCTTCAATACAACATTTTTCAAATAGGTCATATCAACACCTTCCCTTTTCTGCATTCTCTCCATGTTGCGCAGCTCCTCCTTCAACATGGCTTCCTGGAAAGATGATCAAGGAATTCTTACATGCATTACCCAAGGATAAATATGTTACGGACATGTGGGACATCTTGGAACCCACTTCTCCCAGACATGCAGAGAGGTCTTTCTTGGAACGATGACAAGTATTTGGATCAGCCCTTTAAAAATATGACTCAAAACTCACCAAATGAAGAAAAAAATTTCAGTGAATGTCTGCATGAATCAAGTATTCATTCCCTTCCTTCCGCCAGGGAAACACAACATTGGACACACATAGGACAATAGGTTTTACTTTTTTTGGCATGGCAGAACCTTGGGAGTTGGACGTTGACAAGACAAACATAACCCCTCAAACTTGTTATTATGGACATTTTGTCCCCAAGATTTCAGGACAAGATTTCCGACGATGAAAAGAGAATTGTTAAAATTTTGAGAATTTCGGAGGTAAAAGGTAACAAATTTCTTTGAAACTAGTCGGTATTATCACCTCTGGAGGGGTGTAAGATGGAAATGTAAAATGCTAAAACTCTTCAGGTGGTTATGTGACTTCTAAGTATAAAAATAATAAATTAAATAAAATAAAATCTCCCGCACGAAAAGTCAGCTGCTCCTGCCTCAACTTCCCCACATGAAAAATCAAGAATCCCAAGCATTGTAAACCACAGGAAAGCTCCTCATTTTTTGAGCACCAAAGTGGTTGAAGACCTAAAGAAGATAAACTAGCACCTGCCGTGGATGTATAATACCTGTTGGCTATGGAGTTGATTTTCACGAACAAGCTCCTCGATTTCCTCCTGAAAATAGATACTGGATTAAAACCCCACCAGCACATGTTTAGCATTGAAGAAAAATACGATCAGGGTCCCACACCTGAAGTGCAAGAATGTGCCGCTGCGACTGTGCCAACTCCTCTTCTCTCTGGGCTTGTTGCCTTGCCAAAATCTAGACAATGATCATAGCAGAAAAAATCAAGCAAAAACTCACAAGAAAAAGGCATACAAAGTGAAGCACACAATAGCTAATAGCCTAAGAGTAAATTAATGGTATGCATCAATGAGTAACATCCATTAGGCCTGCGTCCCAAAATAGAGAACTATTTGGATGAGTTGCAATAGAAACGTTAGGCCAAAACCCCTCAAACTCAAACAAGGCTTGCATTTTATTTAGCTCATGTAGCAGATTCTGATTCATCCCATCATGTTGTCAGCAAGACTCCAACATAAATATGGG
>JAOVYX010020057.1:0-17554 GCA_035668315.1 Drosera spatulata
TTGGTTCAGTCTACTTCAAGCTTTCACCACCAGATTCAGTCTACTTCAAGCTCACCAGATGTATCTTTTGCGAATATGTTTGAAAAAGTTGTATCTTAGGGGAATTTTTTGTTGAACTAAACACTACCATAGTGTTCTCTTTGTACAACACTACCATCATGTTTCATTTTTTTCTTTATGTTTTCTTGTTATCCTATTACTAAAATTTTGTTGTTTTTTTTTCCTTTGAAAATATAGGCAAGTCGTATATTCACTAACCGTTGTATGTGGCATGTCATATATTCATCACACCCAAAAATAATGCATAAAACTTAATGCTCATGCGCAAAAACGTTGCAATTCGAACGAGATGGAGGAAATATATTTTATCATATGATCAACAGTAAGTAGAATAATTCAGAAACAACTCAAAATCAATTCTTTGATAGGATAGATTAAATCCTTTGGTTTTAACATTAATCAAAACTTTCAAATATTTATTTATTTTCTATACGACTTGTCTAATTTTTTCTCAAGGAAAGAAAAAAGAAACAAAAAAAAATCTTAGTAATAGGAAAACACACAAATATAAATATAAAGGGAAAAGAAAAAGAAAGAAAGAAAAGTGAAACAAGATGGTGGTGTGTTGTTCTACAAGAAGAACATTATGGTAGTGTTTAGTTCAAAATCAAGAAAAAAAATGTATGGTTGAGGAGATACTATGATTGTGATTGATCTTCAATTCTCTTTGTCATAACTCATTTCTATAAAAACCAAATAAGACGCCATAGTAAATATTGAGAAAATTCGTAAACTAGCAAATTATAATTAAATTATGACATAAAACATGGGTATAAATCCACTCAATAAATACCATCAAACTTGAACATGGCTAATCCTCAAGCAAGAACAAACAAACTCTAAGAGGTTCTCAACGCAAGATGCAAGAAGACTTAAACAAGAATATTTAAATGAATCATCAAGAACACAAGAGAAAGCAAGCTTAGTTGACATACCATTTCTCAACCCCTTTGTTTTGCTCGATTCACGCTTAGTTTTCTTATGTGTTTATGTATTTTTTTGACGTCTTTGTGTATATATTCGTATTGATTCTAATCCAAATTGCTATATTTACGAGCGTTGATACTTTGGTATGATTTTGTTGCTAAAAACGAGCAAAAGGACGATTAAAGGTATCAAAAAAGGAGCGTGATCGAGCATAGAACAAAGTGGAGATAAACAGGGAATTCAGGATAAAACGAAGCTGGAAAATAGGGAATTCAGGATTTTTGTCAAAGCGCCCAGTGGGAGCCCTCGGGCGAAAGTGAAATACCACTACTTTTAACGTTATTTTACTTACTCCGTTAGTCGGAGGCGGGGCCATGCCCCTCGTTTTAGAACCAATGCCCGCTTCGCGGGCAGATCCGGGCGGAGGACATTGTCAGGTGGGGAGTTTGGCTGGGGCGGCACATCTGTTAAAAGATAACGCAGGTGTCCTAAGATGAGCTCAACGAGAACAGAAATCTCGTGTGGAACAGCGTAGTTCAAGTCCATGTGCAAGCACGACCCGTTCTGGAAGGAAAAACCACACACACCAGCTATAGAAAATAACAAGATACAGCTCCGAATTAGCACACACAGCAAATACAATCAGAATTCATACAATGCCAGAACTGGAAGACGAATTCTTCCATAGCACACCAACTCAGACCAAAATTGCATAGTCCAATAGGTTTCTTGTCGACGTTGAAGAGATCAATTAAGGGCTTCAGCACATGGCGGGGACATTTAATCTCACAAATCCATACCATAATCAATACCAAACACAACCAGATCTCGACCATATTATCTCAAAACCACAAGGAACAACTATGAGTAACTGCTCACCGGAGACGGAGCTCAGGGTTTCCGACGATTCGCTCCTCGTGCTTGCTTCTTCTCAGATCGTGCCTCGTCCTCCTCGATCTTGCTTTCTCTATTTTTCTCAATTGCTTCTCGTGCCTCATCTTCCGAAGCAGCAGATCTTGGACGCCGGTGGTCTTGGACGCCGGGGATGGCTGGGCGCGCAGCAGATCTACGAATGGGAGCGGCTGTAGTTCGTTCAGAGATTGTTTGTGTTTATGCAGATCTGATGAACAAAACTGATTTTGTGAGAAAAATAAGACATTTGCGACGGAATCCGTCACTAATATTAATTGCGACGGATTCCGTCGCAAAAATCATTTTAATAAAAGTAACCAAAATATTAGAGACGGAATTCGTCGTTAATTTTTATATAGCGACGGATCCGTCACTAAAAAAACCCTAGAAACCCTAAAATCTAACCCTAAACACGTTTTTTCCCTTAATTGCTACTTCAAATGTGGTATTGGGTTCAACTTCATCGTAATATTAAATTAATCTCTTCAATTTATATTTTGATTTTCATTTATAAATTTTACATAGTATTACTATTTAAGCATAGAATTTAATATAATCAACTATAATTTTAGTAAAATATATGTTCTAAATCATGCAAATTTTT
Source organism: Drosera spatulata (assembly GCA_035668315.1). Classification (NCBI taxonomy): domain Eukaryota; kingdom Viridiplantae; phylum Streptophyta; class Magnoliopsida; order Caryophyllales; family Droseraceae; genus Drosera; species Drosera spatulata. The sequence continues at coordinate 2,504 of JAOVYX010020057.1, forward strand.
TTTTTATCTATATCAGTATATGTGTTTTGGTGTAAGCAAGTTATATACCTCATTCTATATGATAAGTATGCATTTATAAATAATAAAAAACGTATTTTAATCTATAAAAAAATTTAACTACGGAATCCATCTCTAATAATTTTTAAAATTTAGAATAAATATTTTCGCGATGGATTCCGTCGCTAACATCAAATCTATCTACGAAATCCGTCTCTAATCATATTTTTTTAACATAAAAAATGGTTTTTTTTCCTTATTTAAAAATATCAAATATGGTTTAAACTAACTAGATCATTATGTTAGCGACGGATCCGTCGCTAAAATAACTCTAGAAACTCTAAACAATTTATTTTCGCGACGGATTCCATCGTTAATTTATTAAATCGGTCCAATTTTTTGCTAATTGTTGGAATGACACATATAGCAACGGATCCGTCGCTAAAATAACCATAGAAACCCTAAATAATTTATTTCTGCAACGGATTCCGTCGTTAATATATTAAATTTTTTGCTAAGTGTTTGGAATGACACATATATAGCGACAGATCCGTCGCTAAAAGAACCCTAGAAACCCTAAACAATTTATTTTAGAGACGAAATCCATCTCTAAAATATTAATTTTAAATATTATTGATTTAGTGCTATAATTTTATAATTTTAGATATGGAACCGTCGCTAAATTCATTTAAATTAGCGACGGACGTTGAATTTTCCGTCGCTAACTAGTTTTTCTTTTTAAGGTTTTTGGGAAAATATTTAGAGACGGATTCCGTCGCTATGATTGAAAAATGGAGACAGATTATATCAGTCGCGAAATTTTTTCGTCGCTAAATGCTATTTTTTTTTTTTTGTAGTGGCGGCCGTGACTGGCCGTATCACGGTCGTGACACAAGCTTGTCACAAGCGCGACGTCCCTGTGCACCAAAATTACCTGTTTTTCTTCCGTCGTAGGCGCTACACAAGATGGTCGCGGCCGCGACTGTACTGCTGCCCAGAACGTCCAGGAAACTCACGTCCAACGTTACGAATCCCTCATTTGTCATCAAAATGCAAACAAACCATTGCATACATAGCATAAACATGTTCCAAACGTGCACGAACGTGCTTAATTCGTGTGAACGAATAAAAGAAGCGTCTCGGACGAGTGAGGTTGCCTCGATTCGTATTTGATTTCCTTATGCACACGAACGGATCCTTTGATGTTCTCTGGACGAGCAGCCGATGTTGATTCTCTCCTCCGACTGCTGCTATTGTCCTTCGTTCGTGTTGGCGTCGTGATGATGATGAAGACGATGGTGGTGAAAGCGTGGTGATGTGATGAAAGCGATGATGATGTTGATCACATTGGTGGTGATGGTGGCGGCGCTGATGGTTGGCTGGTGGCAGGCAGAATAGTGGTGGAGGCTGTGAGTGATGGTGGTTGAAATGGGAGTGATGAGAAATGGAGTGGCAGTGGGTGCGGGAGAGTGGGAGAAGTAGGAGAAGTGGGAGAAGTGGGTGACGGTGTGGGGAAATATCCCATTCCGTCCCACGATATGTCTCGTTCAATCCATTATTTATCCAACTCACGTTCTATCTATACAAAGCTTGCATCATTTTCTCCTTTACCCCATTAAATATAATCTTTTTAGAGCGTTCACAAGTCGTAGGCAATCCCAAGTATAACTCAAGATCATCTTCCTCTCGCATTCCCAGAAAAGTCACAAAGGCTTACTTGATATAAGGGGCCGTATTAGGACTGAAATACAGCATTGATTTTTCTTTGTTGATCTTATAACCCGTAACCCAAAGCTCTCTCATAGACTTGTAGGACTCGTTTTAATTAAATGGTTTCCTCCACCCTCGCTTGGCCTAGCACAAGGCTATCGTCTGCAGAGAGCAAGTGATTGACACGAGGGGTAGCTTTGCATATACTCAATCCCGCAAGCTTGTGGTGCTTCTTTGATTCTTGCAAGAGAAATGATAGAGCCTTAGTGCACATGATAAAGAGATAAGGTGAAATTGCATCCCCTTGTCGAATCCCTCGAGATGGCACAAAGACCTTTGTTGGGATGCCGTTCACGAGAATAGAATAAGCGTAAACACACATTTCATGACTAAGGTCGGCCATTTAGGTGAAAATCTCATCCATCTCATCATTAACTCATCGATAATTTATTTGCATCGATAGATTTATCCCATAAACGATAGTATGACCTCTCGAGTCATAATCCATTATCTATGGGATTAAATCGATAGTCCTTACGCGTAACGTGTATAACATTATAACGTTGTAACGTTATTCGTTCGTAATATTTATTGGCGCGTTCAACTAATCATCCCAAATATTCCATCGTTATATTTGATTTAGTAATCAAATATTATTCTTGGATTAAATCTATAATCCTTTTAGCGCGATTATTTTTAATTCCTAACGTTATATGTAAGGTCTTTTATTCGCGCTTTATTTTCATACGTATTGTACGTATGTTATATATTCATTTTTAATTTCCCAAAATTCTCGGGTATTACAATGTACTTTGGATTTCCATGCTTTCTTTCAGGATCTTGTAACATTGATGTTTGTGGCTGTTATTCGTTTGAAGGTTTCTTTCTTGTTTTAAAGACTTGCGTGAACCTTATTTTATGTTTGGGTTGTTCACGTGTCGGTCATGTCCGTTTTGAGTTTTGGGTGTGACAAAGGTGGTATCATATATTAGCTTCCGTCTTAAGATTTGATATTTCTATCCGTTGTTGGACTATTATATTTTTATGATATTTCGATTGAGATTTTTTGTGTATGTATTTTGGATTTCCATGCTTTCTTTCAAGCATATTGTAACATTGATGTTTATCACTATTATTCATTTGAAGGTTTCTTTCTTGTTTTAAAACCTTGTGTGGACTTTATTTTATGTTTGGATTGTTCAGGGTCATACACGTTTTGAGTTTGGAGTGTGACAAAAGAGATCTTAAAATTTTGTATTGTTGTTTTTATTCCAACTTCATTTATATTCCTAGTATTGGAATCTCTTATCAGATGTATTATATTGACTGATAGAACTATTTCGTCAACACAAAGATGATTGAGTGGTACTGAAATCTTTTATCAGATGATTTTAACTTTTTAATGTTGTGTTTCGGGAAGCACTAACTTGTGTTTTATAATGGTAAGAACGATTATATCCACATAGTTATTCGCTTCGATATGCGTGAGAAAGACTACAAATCTTTCACAATAGGCAGTATGTATGTAATCAAAAACATGAAGGTGATAAAGGCTTTGGAAAAATACATGTCAATACAAAAATCATTGGTTCTTGCATTTATGTACAAAACAAGAATCGAAAACATTGCAAATGTGCCTATTTTTCCAAAATTCAAGTTTGACCTTCTCCACTACAATGACATTGAAGCAAACATTATTGGAAATGACAAATGGAATTTCGATAAGTGATATGCATAATTTATTATTGACAAGTTGGTTAGTGAAAAAATTGAATCAACCCAAACAATTTCTACTATAAGGTGACGAATTCTTACATGCACTACATCTGATCTCCAAACAATTAGCATAGTCTTGTCATCAACAAATGTGATTATATTTTCTTTAGTGTTTTTTGTTATTAAGTGTTTTTACCATAGAAGTATTCGTATAAACTTTGGAGTCGATGATGAAACTATTAAACTTTTCTGATTTGAGATGAAGATCTTAATCAAATATAACCATCTTTCGGCTGAGACTGCAGTCTTAAGCTTCTATTTATTTATTTTTATATGTGTGTGTGTTTTTAATTTATTTATTCATGTATTTTGTATTCGCCATCACTCTTTATTTAGATGTGCATTATTAACGTTTGTATACGTGGTTGATCTCTAAAATAGTTTTTTTTTTTATTTATGCGTGAAATATGAAGGTGTCATTGGATCAGTTGAAAAGATTGGATCCATTATAAAAGTAGCTAGAGAACTCAGAAAAATGAAAAAAACAATTATCAATCACAGATACGTTGTGTCCCTTATATTTTGAAATACTTTCAGGATATATTTAAAGTAAATACAAAAGTTTAAAATACAAACGAACAACTTACCATATCATAGAAATGAAGAAGCAATGGTTACAATTTGGGAGGCGAAAGCAGATGAGCTTATCAAACTATTGGAGAACCATCACGGCAAGCAAGTTGTACTAGCGATCACTGGGTGTATATGCAAGCAATTCAGATATATGAACACGAATATTATCTTAATATTGATTTGAGTGAATTATCATTATAATATCAAAAGTGCAACACCAACACAATTCAATGCAGGATGAGATTATCTCTCCACAACCCAAATAATAATGTTCTTCATTAATCCTGATATCGAAGAAATTAGAGAACTGCAATCATTGAATGAAAAATATCGGAGGCAAACAAGTGTTGTTACAAAAGAAAAAATTTCAAAATGCAGAAACAATGGAACAACTCAAAATCAGAAACTATTGTAGAAATTTTAGACTATACTCTTCAAAATAAGATGAGAAAAAACATTATACAAAAAACAAAATCTTAGTATTCATGTTGGTTTAAACTATTATTTGATGTAGTAACAAAACAATTTCTAAACAGGAAGATTTCATTTGCATGTGCGATGCTAAGCATTATAGTACCACGGAAAAATGTCATAGACCTCAGTAATGGTAGCATCGCACATGCAAATGAAACAAATAGGAAATATAATGATTTGCGGTAGTTGCTCAAATCAGAAGTACACTCAAAGGTCACAAATCATCATAATATGAAAAAAAAAAAACCATCGAATATGTACCTCTTTGCTACATAATGTACTAGCAACAAATATATTTAAGCAGGTACAAAATAGTTGTGGAGATCAAAGACAAACGACAAACACTACAGTAGTCCTATTCGAAAGAGAAGACGAACAATTGGTGGGTATCCCATCGATTCAATTATTAGCAGACAATAAAGAGGTACAAATTCAAAACACAAAAAATATTTTTAAATGAAATATATTTAGTACTCTGATTATACTTAAATGAAACAGTTATAGGAACTTCAACAATCCCAAAACTGATCAAGAGGATAGTGGATCAGAGACGGATTTTTCAAATCAAGATAACAGACTACAACATGAAAAATCCAGACGAGGAGTACATTGTCAGTAAGATATACGATATGGATGAACAAAACAAAGAAGCAACAGAAAGTATCAAAGTGAAACTTGAATATAACAAAACACAACACAAAAAAAGATCTTAAAGAAAGTCAAGATGATTCCCACATATCAACAGAGTTGCAGTCAAACAAGACTCTACGTCTATTGTATTTCATCGCAAATCAAAATGCCACAATAAAGTTGAAACAGAACAACTGTTGAAGAAACAAGCTTAAGGAAGAGCCAACATCGCTTATACTGCTTTTCCGATTTCATTCTCAAGACAATAGTTTTTCTTTCTTTCTTTTTTTTTTTTTTTACGGAAAGACAATAGTTATTAATCAAATATTTGTTTTTAATTTTAAATGTTATTTAGAGTTTGACATTTTTTTTCATAAACATGTATTACATTTCAATTAGAACAATGTAGAGATTATTTATTATTTTTTAATTAATATTAATGTTATGTCGCATCGAATAATAAAACAAGAAATATAATATCCTGCATAGCGCGCAGGGCCACAAACTAATTCCTTAATAATTATACTATCTCCGTCCCATAATAAACGTAACGTATGTATATATATGTAATAAAGTTATTCATGTTACGAATCATTTCAAAACGATCAAATATCATTTTATATAAAATTATCGTGAAACATTAATAATAATTTAAGTTATATATTTTAATTTTATACTAATACTAAAATTTAAAAAAAAATATTAAATTAATATATCATAATTTATATAAAACACACTCGGACGTTAAGTGATAAGCTAAAGCCTCGCTAGGAAGGCAACACTGGATAGTCCGAGATAGAGCAACTCGTGAGACAGCAACGATGTGGGCATCGACCGCCGGCGCCGGAACATTCGCATTCCCACTTCACACCGTCGGCTCAAACTTACCCTTTATCATCTCAACGCCGCCGAGCAGAACCAGTCTCCGCCGCCTCTGTTGCCGTGGTTCTCGTCCTGCGCCTCTCCGTTATAGAAATGATAGCCCATTTGTCCCAGAGGTAGAAAATTATCCAGCGCCCTGGTTTCTTTAAACTTTTAGCTATACTGGGTTCCTCGAAGCTTTTTTGACTTTTGGTTTTGAAATGTGGGAGAATCGATTGTGTGTATGGAATTTTGTTCATATGGATATTCAATTAATATTTGTCGGTGGGCTCGGTATTGGAGCTGACTAGCGGTTCGTTGATGAATTTGGCAACACTTAATATGAAGCAAATAAGTCTACACTTGATCTTAGCCAAAAGGCCGAGAAAGGTATTAAAATGGTCGGGGTGCAACACGAGCACTTCCGAGGAGGTCATCCGTCCTAATACTACTCTGGGCCAAGAATGCTTAACTGTTGATGCTCGAGATTAAAACATGCTTAACAACGTGTCCTAATAAAGCATGCGTTAAGTTTAAAATGATTAGATCAAATGCTTGAAATTAAAAGCACAGAAATGGATGATTAAGTTTAAAATATATACTGTATAACCTAATTTCAGACCTAGCGTGTCAGATAGACCTATTTGCGGCCATTCTTTGTTGGTTCATGTAAGGTGTGGTCTTGCTTGATAAATCTCACCCAATGGTTCTTCAGAGTACTCCCCTTACCCATGTGCTCTTTGTCACCTAGATTTTTTATCTCAAGCATGTTATTTCAGAGTTCAGACCACCTATGCTCCTTCTCTTTTCTTTCTTTTTTTGATTTTTGTATTTCTTTTGATTTTTTTTGATTTTTTTTTATTTTGCAACAATGGTGTTTGATGCCTCTCCAATCCAACAACACTGACATTTTTGCAATATGTTGAACATCAAAATTAATGTCTTTCATAGTTGGTTTTTTGTAGCCTATTTCGTGATAAAGTTTCCAGGTTCTGGGGAGACTGAACCTTATATTTTGACAAGATTGTGGCATATTAGATATGAAATGTGATAACTCATACATAGCCTTGAAAACTATATTTGCTGCTCTGGATTGAATGTGAAACACAATTAGCTTGTTTTTCTACATGATGCAACCCCGGAATTAGTATTGATTGTGGTTGTAGTAATAATACAATAAGCGTTATGTTTAGTTATTGAGCTGCTTGTTTTTCTTGCAGGTTGAGGACGCAGTAAATTCGCTGCAGTCAGACTTCAGGGCTGTGGATGATTTGGTGGCACGAAATACTTTCCGAGTTCTTAGATCTTACCAGAATGCACGAGTTGGCTCTCATGTAAGTGGTAGCTCTTGGAGGTGTTTGTATGATGCTGAAATCTCTGGTGCGTATTATTGGGGTCAATATGGTTTGAGAGCTTTAGTATTTCGCTAGCAAAATCAGGATTTCCTTAATCATAGAGTGATTTTTTCGGCAGCTTAAGATGTATGAATCCCATGATTCTTTCGGTTGGGATTGTTCTGAGAAGGTTTCTTCTTCTTTTTTCCTTTTTTTTTTTTTTTTTTTGGAGCATTTCTCGCAATTCAACAGCAATATGTATCCATGCTGTTATGCTTTCCGTTGGAATCTTTAACAGCAAATTGATTGTTTGATAAGTATCAAGGGATTGTATTGGACTATCCTATATGAATACTGCTTTGAAGCCCTGAAGAGTATGGGTGATCCTGTTTCTTAAGCAAACATTCATGTTGCATTGGGAAAAGAATTGCGATGTATGAAGATATATACATTTGTAGTTTCCATGATTTATAAGTCTCACGTCTCAGCACTACAAATCTGCACGCTTGTCAAACGGATGCAAATGTACAGAACTCTTGGGATCGGACACTCTGGAAAAAAGTTTCAATTGTAGCAGTATCAAGTATTCTATGAGTGGTATTTTCTTACTTTCAAAAATTATTGCAATGATATTTAACAGTCACTCTTTAATTTGCCTGCGTGCGATTTGTTCGAATCAGTGTTGCTATGTTGTTATAACACTTCTGTTTTTTTATCTTCTTCCATTAGGACGTTCCTGTGTGTGTTAATGCTTTTTGTATTGAGGTCCTCTGTCTTCTTCTCTTGTTAATGGTAACACGATACGTATCGTGTATCGTACAATATTGATAACTATGTCACTTGCCCTCTTCTATCTGACTGGTACACCACGCGTACTACTTAGGGTTGTTAATTACTGATTTGCTGTAACTGTATCACTTGTCTGCTGATATAAAATATGTTGTCTGCCTTGAACAAGATTAATTCAGGAATGTGATCTTGGACATAGCCACCTATGATCTGCTTAAGGTTTGATCTCTAGTTTAAAGATCTTTGATGTTCTGTCAGTTCTTTGGTGGATGTACTGGTTATGGGCATGATGAAGCAGGAGGACGTGAAGGGCTTGACCAAGCTTTTGCGGAAATTTTTGGAGCGGAATCTGCAATTGTTCGTTCACAGGTTTCCATCTCCCTCTATCTGTTAGAGCTTCCCCGTGTCATCTATTAGAATTTTTTTTCCCGGTGTCTGGACTCATTTCAATGTTAGTTTTTCTCAGGCACCCATGCTATAACTTGTGCATTATTTGCTATTTTAAGGCCAGGTGATGAGGTTAGCCTTACTGGATAACTTTTCCTCATTAATCACAGTTTCCCATTGCACAAAATTGATTGGAGCATTTGTTTTCAGCTTTTGGCAGTTACTGGTGCTCCTTATGACACCTTAGAGGAAGTCATTGGAAAGCGGGATTGCAATGGGTTAGGCTCCCTGAAAGATTTTGGAATCAAATACCGAGAAGTTCCTGTAGGTCTTCTCGGAGTTCCCACTTGTAGCTATCAGATGCTTAAACTGTAATGAAACATGAAGTTTACTAGCAGCCCTTTGATGTTTCTATGCTTGCTTTAGCTTGCAGAGGATGGTAGACTTGACTGGGAAGGACTAGCAAGTGCTTTGCTTCCTGAAACAAGATGTGCATTAATCCAACGATCTTGTGGCTATTCATGGCGAAAGAGTTTAAGTGTTAATGAGATTGGACGAGCCATTCGCATGATAAAGGTAGCTATAATAATGATAGCATGCAACAACTGTTTTAAATGCTACTACTATTGCATATTGCATCTGGAAAATGAACTGGGAACTTGACTTGAAGAAGAGGGTGAATAAGCCTCTCGCCTTTCAATTAGGATGTAAAATATTAAATTTTGATAGAACTCTGGCCAGCTAATGTCCTTGTGTGTGCTTGAAGGACAGTCTTATGCTTCAACTAACTGTAGTTACTTTTGTACCTGACTATTTATATGTGAATGGAGTCCATGTAAGTTTACCGGTGCTATTTCATCTCTCATGCAGTGGCAGAATCCCAACTGTGTGGTTATGGTGGACAACTGCTATGGTGAATTCGTGGAGATCAGTGAACCTCCAATGGTGGTGTGTAAATCTAGAAACCATTATTATATGATCAAAATGGGATAATCAAAGTAATCCATCGCAGGGTGCAGATCTGATTGCTGGAAGTTTGATAAAGAACCCTGGTGGGACTATTGCACCATGTGGTGGATATGTTGCTGGGAAAGCAAGATGGGTAAAAGCGGCAGCAGCTCGGTTGTCAGCCCCTGGACTAGGGGTTGACTGTGGGTCCACACCTGGTGATGTTATGCGAGCCTTTTTTCAAGGATTGTTCCTTTCTCCTCAGATGGTTGGGGAGGCTATCAAGGTATTCGATGTTGCAGGAATGTATTCCTATCATCTTGTATTTTCCTTGCAAGAGTGATTCTTCATATGCTGTTTCGTTGGAAGGGAACACTACTGATTGCAGAAGTCATGGCATCAAAAGGGTTCAAAGTTCAGCCACATCCACGAGCAGTCCGACATGATACAGTACAGGTTAGCTGCATAATGGATATCTTTTTTTTTTTTTTTTTCCTTGGCGATCTACTGAAGCTTGTTGTGTTCTATGCAAATCTGTCAATGTGTGCATGTTCTAGAGCATTGATCAATCAATATCTTGTGACATTTATAGATGTTTTCAGCTAGTTGCCATACTCTCTATATGAAGTATTTGTTCCCCAAAACTTCTGTAAAACTAGTTGATTACTTGTATCATATGGGCTCCACTACACCCCCTTGACAGTTCTTTGAGAAATGCCAGGGCCTATTGCTTGACCTGAACAATATGTTCCATTAATACTTCTACCAGCACTCATGAGGCCATCCTTTATATATGCTTTGAGAATTCAATGGTTAAGAGGTTCCATTGTGGCTTATGAACTGAGTTCCGATCATAATTATTAGGTCCTCCATCCCCATTAAGTAGTGTTCCGCGTACGGTGAACCGGATAGAAATGTGGTTCAAAGTAAAAGTTCATATAGTCTATGCAACAACGTGGGTGTTGTACAGGACCCTGGATATCTCAGACGGTTGTGCAGAGTGGTCACTATGGTTTTGGTTCACGTCAGACGAGCGGGGACTTCCTCGGTCGATACTGTGAGCCAGGAGTGCTTTTGTTTCACTCTGGCGGACCTATTCTTTTAACATCTCTCTTGTGGGCATATGAACCGTTAACAAACTTGCATATTCTGCCCTCGTTTTTAGGCTGTACAGCTGGGAAGTCGTGAACTCCTCCTTGCCTTTTGCGAAGCCGTACAAAGAATGTCCCCGGTTGGCTCTTTCACTAGACCAGTTCCTGGAGCAACTCCTGGATATGCATCCGAGGTATGATTGCATTAGTTTATAGTTTTGAGATCACACATGAACTTTTGATGTTGCGATTAAATGAGTATAGCATGATCTTGGCTTTATCCCTATACCGTTGGTTAGTTTCGTAGATTTTATCATGCTCAAGCTCCTCACCTTTCCTAGATTTAAAACAGGTTTCAGAAAGCCCCTCAACATTCTTATGAAGAATCTCCCCACCTTTTTTTCCTTCTTATCTTTTCTTTTCTTTTCTTTTTTTTTTTTTTTTTGGAAAACGGTCACACATTTTCCATTGACATGAGGAATGAGTACATAATGTCCAGATTGCCTCATTACAGCATGACAAAGGAGGCAATACATAATCCTTACATCAAATAAACCAGAAAACAAAAAATACATCTCATTTACAACCAGAAACGATTTGATAGCATCAATCAGCTGCTTTGTATTGCTTGCTTGCTGCTGATGTAGCCTCAGATTATGTTCGTGCTAGATATAATACACAGCAGTGGAATGACGTCTTCTTCTACATCTCGACAACTCAGAATTACCACGAGAAACCTTAAGAAACCATGGCGACCATTCACTCCAACACATCCTCTTGAATTTCAACTTCATCACTTGTTCACATAAAGGAGCAACCACAGCTTCGACAAGCTCACACTCAAAGAATAAGTGTTCATAAGTTTCAGGACACACACCACAAAATACACAACGAACGCCAATCCTGCATAACCACTCCTTAGTTCGCAACCTCTCCTTAGCCAAGAGTCATACTATAACACCATGTCGAGGAAATATATCACGATGCCATGCTAGCTTCCACCATGCACATGTACTCAAAACAAGAAGGAACCATACACACCAACAGGAGGTTGAATATTCACATTGGGACCATATTTGCTCACAAGCAAATTCCTTACTTTCAAAATGACTTTCCAACACCATGAATCAGAGGTCTGGCCACTTAAGGACCAAAAGTCAGCATCTTTAACATAGAAGCCATGAATCCATTTGATCCATAAGCGGTCTTGCTTGCTAGAAATAGCCATATCAGTTTAGCAATAACAGTTACGTTTCAGCTCTTCAAATACTTAAGACCAAGTCCACCTTTCTTCTTTGGTAGCAAAGATTATCCCAAGCAACCAAAGCAAATCTTGTACCCGTACCTGTCAGACCACAAGAATTTCCGACATGATGTATAAACTTCATCAATGATAGCACTAGGCAAGAGGAATATTTGGCATCAAAAGGTTTGGATGCCAAGAAGAACAGAGTTAATAAGTTGGATGCACCCAACATATGAAAGAAGATATGCCTCCCACGAGGATAATCGAGTTGTAATTCTCTCAATCAGGGGTAGATACTGAGCCACACTCAGTCTTTTTGCTGATATAGGAACACCAAGATATCTCAAGAGTAAGAGCCCTTCTTGAAATCCAGTAGCCTACAGAAGCAATACTTTCTGGGCAAGGGTAAGCCCTCCCATGATAAGGAGACTCTTATGACGATTCATAGCAAGTCCAGAGACATCCTCAAAGTGCCTTAATTGCTGACATATAAGGTGGAGAGATTGAGTGTGACCTTTGCACAGATCAGAGAGAGAGGAAGCTGTAAAATGGACAAAAGAAGTATCGAACTTATTAAACCAAGCAGAGTTATCCATACCTCGATCAAGTTTTATCTTCATCCAAGAGGATGAATCTTGATTGTTGGTCCATGTGAAGAAAGCACAGTTCCTCTAAGATCCTCCAATCCCAAAAGAGAAATGCATTCAGCTAGATTTGGACTAGGGTCAATCACTATCCCAATGTGACCAATTTTCTCAAAGGATCTTATATAAGTATTGAAATCCTCAGATACAAGCCATGGCAATGACAGATTCTTCCCAAAACTGATCAAATCTTCCCATAGCTTCTTTCTTTGCCCCTTAGTGTTCCATCTATAAACAACGCTAATAACAACATCAAACATAGAGTCAAGACTGCAAACCCTGCAGTGAAGGACTTGATCAGAAGATCCAAGGTATGAAACCTTGAATTTCTACTTATTCCACAAGCACCAGATTCTATCATTCGAAGCATGGTAGTAATTATTTAGCCATCCACAATCTCGAAAGTAAGAACTAGCCACTTTCAAGAACTTATCAGCTTTAAAGTATCAACACACCCAAGGAAATCAATATTGAATCTGACAATCAAATGCCTTATTTCAACTTGTTTAGAGGGCTTATTTAAGCTCTCTAACATTCCTTACACCGATCATGGATCTAGTGACAAAACCAACGCCAAGCTCCATGGCCTCTGAAGCATATTCATCAATTTGCAGGCAGTTAAATCTAGTACCCGAAGAAATCTGAACATCAATCCCACTAGAAATGTGCCTTGCACCTCTGTCCTTGCCAACAAATTGGAATTCAGGAGGTTCAACCATTGACTCCTTTCTTTCTTCATAAGCCAAAGAGACCTTCTTAACCATCTGGTCATCCTTCTTCACAGGGGTCTTAATAGACACAGTCACAGGAACCACAGCTTGAGAGGGCTTAACAACCCATATTTGCCTATGCTCCACTTTCTTTCGGCAGTCCTCCAGTTTATGAACCCACAAACTACATCTAGGACATTTTTTAAGTAACCACTCATAGCAAACCTCCTACACATGCATAACACCATCAGGGCCCTTAAACTCCACAACCTCGACAAGCTCTTGAGTGATGTCAATATCAACGAGTACACGAGAATAAGAGATCCTAGCCCTTGAAGCAGTCATAGCATCAATTCTAATGGGACGACCAACCCTAGAGGCAATCTTCTTAATGACATTCTTACACCAGAATTACAAATCCAATCCAGGGAATGTCACCCGCACAGGAATGAAATACAAGACATCATCATCAAAGGAAAAATCAGGTTCCCATTCCCTCAACACTAAGGTTTGGTATCTTATATACCAGCTATTCTCTAGGATCCTCCTAATGTCTTCCTGATTCTTAATCGAAAAATAAAATAACCATGATCATGTAAAAAGACTTGAGGCTTAATCACTTCCTTCCACTGAGATTGAACAAAAGCCTCCATCAAAGAAAATGGCGTAGTTTCCCCCAAAACATAGCCTATTACAGCATTCTTTCAATATATTCTAACCTCTGCCATATCGTTCATAGAGAGTTCCAACACCCCCTCAGTATCATTAGCATATTTCAAAGACAAGCCATGGCCAAACACCCTATTATCACTGCTATCCACCCTCTTAGCAGCACTTTCAGACTTCAGAACATCCACATACGACTTGCTAGTACCACCATCCATTTTCATCCCCTCCACTCCTTTATCACTAACATCCGAGATCCTAACAGGGGAGGTATTATGCATACCAGACTTCAGGACAAACACATGAGATCTCTCAACACTATCCATATTCCCAGATTCAGGACTACAACAAACCCTAGTCCCATCCTTCAAACCTTCAACCTCATCAGCCCAACTGGATATCTTCTTCACTACAGAGGATCCACCAACCTCAGTTACCTCCTTAACAATCTGACATCCACCTTCGATATCCTTCATCTCTCCTGCAACCTCATTCTGAGAACCCTCATTAACCTTTTGTTGCGTTCTTCTTAGGTTTCATCGGAGCCATAGATTCACCTTGCTTCCCCTTTCCCTTCTTCGCGTCATCAACACCCTTCGACCCACTCTCAACCTTCCGCTTCGGTGTCACCTCTTTCTCCTCTTTCACGCCATCTGCCGGATTGGAAACCTCCTCATCAACGAACTCTTCCTGAGAAACCTGCTTAGCTTTTTTTTTTTTTATCCATTTTGCAAAATGATTGCTACCGGAAATCGCAACCGGCGGCTAGAGAGAAAACCCTCTCATCATTTTGGTTTTCCCTTCTTTTTTTCTTTCGTTTGGGTTTCTCATCAATCATTTTCCTATATTATACATCAAAAATACTCTTCTAATCACTTAGGCTTAGAGGTGATGAGAATTTCTTTGATGTGTGTCAGGTGATTTTCGCCGATGGGACATTCATCGATGGAAGTACGAGTGAGCTATCATGTGATGGACCTTTAAGGGAACCGTATGCTGTCTACTGTCAGGTTCGTCGAAGTTTTATCGATGATTATCTCTTCAGTATGTGCTCCAATTTCATTAACCATAGTGAAACTCTCTTCCTAGTTCCTGCGCTGTTTCGTGCAGGGTGGTACACACTGGACTCAGTGGGGATTAGTTTTAGGAGAAGTTTTGAAAGCTATAGAGTAAAGCGCTTTGAGAGAAGAGCTGCCATCGTTGCTGCTCCTACAT
>JAOVYX010020058.1:0-17553 GCA_035668315.1 Drosera spatulata
AAGATGAGGGAGTCACGACTAAGATGGTATGGTCATGTGAAACGCAGGCCAGTCACAGCTTCTGTTAGGAGATGTGATGCTTGGAAGTTAGCACATGTCAAGAAAGGACAAGGGAGACCTAAAAAGACCATGAGAGAAACCTTGAAGTATGATATGACCTATCATAATCTTACAGCAGATGATGTACATGACAGATTGGAATGACGCTGTCGTATTCATGTAGTCGACCCCACTTGATGGGATAAAGGCTTGATTTGTTATTGTTGTTGTTGTTGTTGTAAGTTTATGCTTACAATGGAATGAATACATGTTATACATAATCGCGTCTTCATAAAGTTTAACTTTCATGTCAATGTGATTTATAGAGTAGCCATAGCATCTTTAAGTTGACATGATAAGAATTTTAATAAAAGAAGACTTGGTTACCTAAAGTGTGATTGGTTTATCATTGGATATTGAGTCTGCCCATAGGAAAAGCTATTTATCTAGATAAATTAATTAGAATAAGATATTGGGTTTAAAACTCTAAAGATTTTCTTATTCTCACATGTACAGAAAATAATCTTTGTTTTAAATTTATTAGTCTCATTGTGTAAATTCAGTACGGTTGTGACCTCTACCCATTGGAAGGTTTGAATTTGCTGCTTCATGATTTTTATGGACTTTATTTTCCTTGGTTATTACAATTATGTCATCTTTTGATTCCTCCCGTGTTCCTATGTTGAATGGTAATAATTTTTCCGAGTGGAACAAAAATATTTCTTTCACTTTGGGTTTAATGGACATTGACTTGCCTCTCCGTGAAGAGAAACCTCCAGCTCTCACGGATGCTAATACTCCAGTGCAACGAACTGCTTATGAAAAGTGGAAAAGATCCAATCGCTTGAGCTTAATGCTGATCAAGTCCCGCATGAGCAAAAACATAAAGGGTTCTATTCCTGACTATAACTCGACCTCTCAGTATCTTAAGGCCGTAGAGGAGCAGTTTGTGTCTTCAGACAAAGCTCTTGCTAGTACTTTAATGAAAAGGTTTTCTAGCATGAGTTTTGATGGCTGTAAAGGTATACGTGAGCACATTATGGAAATAAGGGACTTAGCTTCTTAGTTAAAGACCCTTGAGGTTGAGATTTCAGACTGTTTTCTTGTCCATTTTGTCCTCAACTCGCTCCCTAAAGAATATTGGGCATTCAAGATCTCTTATAACACACATAAGGACAAGTGGTCAATGAATGAATTGTTGACCATGTATGTTCAAGAGGAGGAGAGACTGAAACATAAGAGAATTGAATCAACTCATTTAAGTACTCATGTTAAGGGAATGGGAAAGAAACAAGATCTCGCTAATTTTTAAGAAAACAAGTCCAATATTCCAATCACAAAAAAGTGGGATGAAGAACTCGTGCTTCTTTTGCAAGAAGTCACGACATCACAAGAAGGACTGACTGAAGTATAAGGCTTGGCTTCAAAAGAAAGGTATTCCTTCAGCTCATGTATGTTATGAATCTCATTTAGTAAGTATTCCAAACAACAACTTGTGGATTGATTCTGATACTACAATTCACATATCAACCACCATCCAGGGATTTGTACACCTAAGGAAGCCGATGGAAAGTGAACGATGCATCTATTCGGGGAATCAGATGCATTCTTCCGTTGAAGGCGTGGGTACTTATCGACTAGTTTTAAGCAACGGATTCTGTTTAGATATTGATTAAACCTTTTATGTACCTTCATATTCTAGAAATTTGATCTCTATTTCAAGAGTTGTTAAATTTCATTTTAAAATCTGATTTTCTGATGATGGTTTTACTATATTCAAGAATGAATCCATTGTTGGTACTGGTAAGCTTGTTGATTTCTTATATAAGTTGGATTTGGACCCTAATTATGAGCATAGTATGCTCAGTACGGATGGTTGTGTTGGAAATAAAAGAAGTATTTTGAAGGGAAAGTTCTCTAAGTTATGACACAAAAGATTAGGACACATCTCAATCAAACGAATCAAATGGTTGGTTAGTGATAGAGTTCTTGAAACTTTTGATTTTTCTGACCTTGGCAATTGTATAGACTGCATTAAGGGTAAGCAGACTAATAAATCAAATAAGGGTGCTAGAAGGAGTACTGAAATACTTGAGATCGTACATACAAATATCTACGGACCTTCACCTACACCTTGTTTTAATAGTCAGAGATATTTTATCTCATTTATTGACGACCATAGCAGGTTCATGTATCTTTATCTTCTGTTTGACAAATCAGAAGCATTAGATGCTTTTAAACTTTCAACGTTGTAGAGAAACAAAAGGGCAAAACAATTAAAATTATTGGGTCCGATAGGGGTGGTGAATATTATGGTAGATATAACGAGTAAGGGCAAATGAAACGTCCATCGGCGAAATTTCTAAAAAAAGGAAGGCATTGTAGCACAGTATACTATGTCAGGTACACCACAACAAAATGGTGTAGCCGAAAGAAGAAATCGCACTTTGATGGACATGGTGAGATGCATAAGAAGTAATTCTACTCTCCCTATCACTTTATGGAGTAAAGCCTTGAAAACTGCCGTATACATTTGAATAGGATTCCATCTAAGGATATTTCAAAACTCCATTCGAGTTATGGAATGGATGGAAACCTACTCTTAATCACTTACATGATTGAAGATGTCCAGTTGAAGTCAGGATTTATAATCCCAACCTAAAGAAACTGGATCCTCAAACTATTAGCGATTTTTTCATTGGCTATGCGGTTAACTCCAAGGGGTTTAGATTTTACTGTCCTTCACAAAACACTAGAATTGTTGAAGCAAGAAATGCGAAATTTCTAGAGGATCATGAGATCAGTGGGAGTGATATTTCACGAAAGGTTGATATCAGTGAAATCAGAGATTCCACTAGAACCACAACTGGTGATAAGGGATTGACTATTCCCTAACACGACGTTGAAGAATTGTCAAATGAGGGAGCACCTTATCAAGACGGAAATCCGAAACCTGAGGTCATTCCGAATGAAGAAGTATCTCTCAGAAGATCCTCTAGAAAAAGAAGATCAGCAATTTCTAGTGATATTCTTGTATATCACGTAGAGTCTGACTTTGATGTTGGACCGAAAGATGACCCTGAGACGTATTCACAAGCCATGAGTAGCTAGTATACCATATTTTGGCATAATGCAATGCAAGATGAGATCAAATCTATGGCTGATAATCAAGTTTGGGACTGGTTCAATTACCATAGGGTCATGCAGCTGTAGGTTGCAAATGGGTCTATAAGACCAAAAGGGACTCATTTGGTAAAGTTAAACGTTTAAGACTAGACTTGTAGGCAAAGGTTTTACTCAAAGAGAAGGCATTAAATATAATGAAACCTTCTCTTCAGTCTCTAAGAAGGATTCATTTAGAGTTGTCATGGCTTTAGTCGCTCTTTTTGACTTAGAGCTATATCAAATGGAAGTAAAAACGACGTTCTTGAATAGGTCATTGCAGGAAGAGATATACATGAAACAGTAAGAAGGTTCTTTCCCTTCTGTAGGAAATCACTTGGTTTGTAGGTTTAAGAAATCTATATATGGACTAAAACAGACTTCCCGTCAATGGTGTATGAGATATAACGACATTATTACTTCATTTGGTTTTACGGAGAATGTCGTTGATGAATGTATAGATCTCAAGTTCAGTAGAAATAAATTCATTATCTTTAGTCCTTTATGCAGATGACATCCTACTTGCTGCTAGTGATTTGGGGTTGTTGCATGGAACCAAACGTTTTCTCTCTCAAAACTTTAAAATGAAGGATTTGGGTGAAGCCTTATAAGTCTTAGGCATAGAGATTCACAGAGATAGAAACCTCAAGACATTGGGATATTCTTAAAAGGCCTACATCAATAAAGTTTTGGAGAGACAACAACACCTATAATCAAAGGGGAAATTTTAAGTCAGGAAATCAAAGAATTCTCTAGAAAGGAACGAGATGGAAGGCAAGCCATATGCTATGATGTGTACTCGACCAGACATAGCATTTATAGTGGTAGTTTTAATAAGATAACAAAGTAATCCAGGAAAAACCCACTGGATAGCTACAAAGAAAGTCTTGAGGGATCTTCAAGGAACCAAGGAATACATGTTAACTTATCTACAGAACGATCATCTTGAAGTAGCCAGATATTCCGATGCCTACTATAATGGATGTAAGGATACAAGAAAGTCTACCTCAGGCTGTATTTATCTTTTGGCTGGGAGAGTTGCTACTTGGAAACGTGTAAAGCAGTCCATCACCTCGTCTTCTACAATGGAGTCTTAGTTCATTGCATGCCATGAAGCATTGTCACAGGCACTACAGTTGAGAAATTTTATCACAAGTCTTAGAGCTGTGGACTCTATCATTAAGCCTTTGAGAATCTATTGTGATAATATGGCTGTTGTGTTCTTTTAAAAGAACAACAAGAGGGGGAGTAAAAGCAATCATATCGACATCAAGTACAGATCGTTCGAGATCGTATAAAGGAAGGCGCTATTTCCATAGAGCATATTATGGGTGAAAATATGATCGCTGATCCTTTAACCAAGGCTTTACCTGTAGCAGTTTGTAAGGATCATGTGGTTTGTATGGGCTTGTTGTTATTTTCACGAGAGTAATCTCGTTATCTAAACATTATCTGGTTCATTAACATTTGTATTATGATTACTTCTTAGTAGAACATATTTTAACTTTGTGCACATTAAGTATTGTCTTACAAAATGCATTGGGATTTACTAAGGTAACCCAGAATGACATTCGGGATTATTCATTCATAAAGCTATTTCATTGAAGTATTTATATGTTGTCATACATGGAAAGGAGTATCCGACTTTAGGATATGACTGCCATGATTCGCATGTGGATATTTCAATCCAGTGTACAATACAGGAGATAAGATGGTGGATTTATTGTGGCACATGAAGTAAAGTGGGAGAATGTTTGATAATATCTAATTATGATGGTTTGTTCATATGACATTAAGTAACAATAAATACGGAATATAAAAAGTTATTCGATTACTTAATCTTCCTAATCCTCAATTTTCCTAACCATTCCACTTCTCCATCATTACAATAATGATTTTCATGATGGTTGAAAACTGAAAGGTCATGTGGGTCATTAGCCCTTTTCTATATAAGACCTGTGACTCCATCTTTGCATGACCATCCTAAAACTAAGGGATTAGGGTTAATACACAAATCCGTTTCTCTTCTTCTCTATTTGGAGCTTTTCGTTGGTGTAAGACGCACGAGACAACTACTGTAACACATAATGGTCGAAAAAACAACTACTGTAACACAATGGCTGGAGGTAAGATATCGATCTTGTTTTGTTGTGCATTTTGGCTCCCTAAGGATCTTTCAGCTAGTACCTGATCCGAAAAAATTCTTAATGGTTGTACAAACTGAATCTCCAATGATGGACCAAATACATTTAAAGAATGCAACAGAGTATCCATCATCTCCTAGTGTTTTCATATGATCAATATCTCAAAATGCACACTTTCTTTATTGGACTATTTTTTTAGGATTGGGCTCTCCTCTTGACTTCATGGACCTAACACTTGATGTTGTCGTTGAGAGAACGAGTGATGCGAAAGGGACGACATGGGAAAGACCTACCCGACGCTTGATAATGTTGGGGAGGAAAGAGCTCTGCCTTGCATGTGCAGTGAAGAGTTAGGAGTGAAAGACATCTAGAGTGGACCACTATAGACATCCGATGACCAATGGAAAAGGGTTATTTGGACAATAAGGCCCAGAAGAGAAAGGCCATATCTGGTCCTCGAAGAATCCGGAATAAAACCATTCGTGGACGTTCGGTTCTTAAAGGGTGACGAATGTTATAATATGGGATTTGGCCACATCGATTATGTATGAAACCATGAAGTGGTTTATAAATTAGATAATTTCTCTTTTTTATTAGACTATTTTTTTGGGATTAAGCTCTCTTCTTGATCTCATGGACCAAAAAGATATGACAACTTGTCGGGATAATCAATAATGATTTTCTCCTCCATCAAAAGGTCATAGGGAAATTCAACATCAATCAACAATAGCCGAGAAAAGTTGTCCTCATCGACTGGAGTCGGGACAGATAGCGGACTCGTTTGCTCTTCAACTTCAAGCTTAGCTCAAGGCTCCTCCTGCTGCAACGACAAGTTGTGTATTTCATGATTTCTTGATCTTATGTGGAAGATTTCTTGATCAAAGAGGACTAAGGTTGACTAATAAAATTTTGTGGAAATATTAGTGAATATTGGAGTGCTGAAGTCGATTCCATGCCTTGCAGAGCATTCAACATTCCTCTGTATCAAGAAAATAGCTGATGCCGTGAAGGTGTGGCCTATAACGGTGTAAGCTACTCGGCCGTTTTCGAGCATGGAAGATTGTTGCAACGAGCACCTATAAGTATGAAACCGATCTATATATTGAACTAACATAACGATATTAGACACATGAAGACTATATACCAAGGAAGACGTGGTGATCATTACGATAAATAATGACCATAATACACCCATTTTATCGATCTAAAAGTAATCAGGTTCAACTTTTATTCAAACCTCTTCTTATATCAAATTGGATAATATTGCCATTCACCCTTTTGCAAATGTCCTTGGACCATAACTTTATGGTTTTTCTTTTTTCCATCAAGTGGTGCACAATTTGCTCAGTAGATGAGTTGAAACCATAATGTAACCGAGTTCATGAAGGAGGCGCGGCTTCGTGTTAACTAGGCTGAAATCGGAGTTCGCTTTACAGTTGAGACTACACTACTCACTAGTAATTAAAGGAAGATATAGATGATTTGCCAGAGGGTGATGACAATGTTGACACAATAAAATTTACATTGTCAAGATAATTTATAGTGTCAGAACAAGCTTGCACCGCTAACAGGACAAGTAGACATGTTTGATGAGTAAATAAGCGCATAACTGTCCCAGCTCTAAGTTTTCTTAGAGCATGTCCATTGATAATAAGTTAAATTTAACAGAAACAACCTATATTTTAGCAATGAATAGTATAAACTTACTATAATTTGACAATAGTTCTCCAATCGCATCATGCTATTTTTTTGACAAGGTCGTTTGATCAACGAATAGGATAGTGTCATATTGCATATTCATTTTGTTCTTTTTTTTATGTTTGACCTTTTCTCTTTTAATGATGAGTTGTTAAAAAATGATTAAAATCATTTTGGTTGTCAAATATGATACATAAAATAACAATTTTCAAAATTTGGTTAGGAAAATTTGATCCATTGGAGTGATAAATTTTAGGACACTTGTTATATTTTCATCATAGCACACCATTTAACATGTGCATTGGACATGCTCTTAGCAATAGGCTCTCAATTGCCATGGCATTATCCCATCGAATAAGGTTTCTGACGAAAGGAACTATAACTATGTAAGCAATGCATCATGTACAATCCATTATATTTCTTAATGTTTGATGCAGTTATATATGCTTGATTGCAAAATAATATGTTCACTTTTGTGTTCAAATAATGGTAGAAACCGATCTAGATTTTTCATGATACAGATTCTATATGGACTTAATCTCCACCTTAAATTTTTGAAACACTGATCAGCCTTTATTCTTTGAAATAAGATCGTAATTAATCATGCTGGCATGCACATTGCTTCCTCCTTGGTGGACGACTGGACGGTGGGATAACCGAAGTGATTGTCTTGATTATATTTAACATAACATTTCTCTGTTTTTAAAACCAAAAAATCATGCCAATTGCCAAATGCGCTCATGTATTAATCATTCACAAAAGGCTCCGACACTACATTAATATACAAAATTACAGAACCAAAACGCTAGGGAAACATTTGATCCAACAGCAAGACCATGGTCATTGCTAGAGTCGAGTCAAATCCGGGCCGCACGATCAACTGAAACACTTCGGTGCCAAATGAGGCAGATTCATTGCCTGTAACCTTGTTCTTGATCTCTGCCACGACATTACTCGATTGATCGAACACCTTGCAGGATCTCTTGGCATATGTACCCTCTATAGTATAAGCCGGTCGTCTGTCTCGGGAGGATCCGAGAAATGTAACATGAGCGAGCACATTGGATGAATTGGAGTTCAATCTGTGCCCTGGCTTCTTCACCGAGAACATTGGCTCCTCCAATGCTTCTCCCTCGTATATAAACCATGTATCCCTCAGACTCAGCTTATGAGTACGACCAACGGTGTTGATTGGTATGCCCTTGTGATCCATCAGGACAACTTCGCCTGAATGGCCCTTGTAGTTATCTACACGAAAGACCAAACCACCATCGGTACCAAAGACAGTAAAGCCATTGCAGCCGTAGACCAGTGATTTCCTCCACACGGTAAGCGACGTACTAGGAACATCATTGCCTATCATATTGTTATGATCATAACCCAGCTGATCATTGCACTTGGGTTGAGGATGAACGGTCGACCTCGATCTTCTTATCGATCCCATGACTTCCACTTTTCCTCTAAGAATGTCTTGTTTTGGATAGTGTCCTACTTGAGAAATGTAAATATGAATTTAGAGGTGGTGATGTATGTTGAAGAGATGATGAGAATGAATAGAGTTGATGGAAATCAGCTTGTATATATAGGAAGAGTTGGATAGGAAGATGCCAATTGGTTACTTTTTTAGTTTTGCGTTCCATTTTGACAGCCAGTGGACCATTGAATCAACAAGGGGCCCGAGTGGCGGTAAGGTACCTTCTCAGCATATTGTGGAGGCCTGACTACGGGTGGATTGATTTGATGTTAAATTTTTCTCATTAATTTTAAAATAAAAAAATTTCTTTTATTAATATCCAAAAAAATTATTTTTTTAAAAAATGAGTGTATTGTTATTGAAGAAATCATTTTTTAGAAGATAATTTCTTATTAATAAATGAAACTGAATTTTTATTTTGAAAAATACTTTTATAAAAATCTAATATAGAATTTTGACCACAACAAAAAAAATTACAACTTTATTAAAAAATATAATATAATGTAAACGATTCAGAAGTTTCAAGTTATTTAACACATTTAGAAACAAAACCGAATTCAAGTGACACAAGAAATCGTTTTGATGACACAAAAAAAAATTAAAAAATATGAGTTTCAAGTGATTTGTAATTTTTGTTGGTTAGAAATCGTTTTCTTAAAAAACGATTTTTCCAAAAACATTAAACTCATTTCTTGAGAAATCGATTTTTTTTTTATGTTATAAGCACACAAAAAAATACACGTTAAAAAGTAATGGCGCTCAATTACCGTGTCTATTACATTTTGGTTTTAATTCCACTTTCATGATCATCCCTAAACTATAGAAATGAGCAAAGAACCTTTAAATTTCAAGTAAAAATTGATATTCTCAGCACATTAACACTTCGAAAGAGGATCTCTATTCCGGTTCCCGAAGTTCAAGGGATAAGGTGCAAACAGTGAAAACATAGAAGGCTTCAATGCAATTTTTCCTTTAAAAAAAGTAAGGGATACTCTAAATTATTGAATTGTTTGTTTGAGCAGATCACTAATTCTCAAAAAGACTTTCAACTTTAAATAATGATGTTAAGAAAAAGGGATTTTAGGTACCACAGTTGTTGCCGCTGGAAGATTCTCTTGTAGCGTTTTAAAAATGACAATCAAATTTACACAAAAAAAAAACATTAAGAATTAAAAAAGAGGAAATGGAAAATTAAATTAATTGAAAAAGTTTCTGAGACGAGCTGCGGTGGGTTAATTGCAGCATTTGCACCCCTTTATCATGTAAGAATAATGTATCAACCGTAAACTAATGCAAAAACTGGAAATTCTATGCACTTCATACTTGACTACAACCCTATCATGTACATTATTTTCTTCATGAATGTCACTTAACCAACATAGCTCGGCTACAAATAAAAGAAAGAAAAGGAATATATCCATATAATTATGTTAAATATAGGGTGTGAGAAAAATATCTATATAATACAGAAAATTGTATAGGAAATTGAATCAAACAATAACACGTAGTGTATCGGAAATTGTGGAATTTCACCGTGACAATGGTTCCTTGATCAATAATACCCTTTTTGCTAACAACTTCTACGCCTTAAAGCTATAACTTGCCATTTCTCTGATCCAGCCTTGTACTTTATAGTGGAAAAACAAGTAGGCAATATGAACGAACCCGTCTATACATAAAAGGGTTTTGTTACATCAAACAGCAGATGTAGACGAAAAAGGATAGACTTTCCTCCGACATCAACTTCATAACTTTTAAATCCCTTTCTTTGTATTTAACTTCATTTTGAATAACCTCCACCATAAATGTTTTAGAATAAAATAACTGTAAAAGAGGTGTTTGGAAAGTTCGTCGAATATCATCGGAAGGAAAATACGTAGTTGAGTTCTTGAGTTACAAGGATTCAACCAGATCAACAGTAAATTCTACTATGATTGACGTGAAATATAACCATAAGAAAATGATCTGAAGTAGCTTTGCACTCCTCTACAGGCGCCACAATTACAAGCCATCTACATTGTTAAATACTTAGGCCTCGTGTGGTAGGAGGATGCTGAGACAAACCATGATAATTAATGAAGGGATTAATAATCTCTTCATAATTAATATTGGGAGTAGTTTTTCTATCCTATCCTATCTTATTACAAATCATGTTTGATAAGGGGTTTAAGTAGCAATCGGTACGAGATAATTTGTTAGTGATCGGGAGTCAGACGGCGATTGATTGATGATGGTCGATAGTCGGTGATTGGAGGACGGTCAGGTGACGACCGTTGGGCAGCGGGTCAATTAGGTAGGACGATGATCTATCGGTTGGTCGGTCAATCTGTCGATGGTTGATGGTCGGTCGGTCGAGTTGTGGTCGGTCAAGTGGTCAACGGTCGATCGGACGGCAGTTGCCGGTCGAGCGACCGTCGGGCTGCGATCGATGGGCGTCTTATTCTGGCTACCACATATGGCCTCAGGGGTCTGTTGGGACTTAAAACACAAAACCTTTTGCTTAAATAAGTTGTTATATTTTTAAGAGTAGCTTGTGATTAAAGTGTAGCTTGAATTTTCGTACTTAATTGATTTATTTTTCATAAAAAGAGTGATGATTGAAATTTGGATGGTATATTTACAACAATTGGACTTATAATCACGTCGGGCTCTTTCGCAACGATGACATCTGTAGTTGGAAGGACATAAGATGCTAGATTCTAGATGGAGAAGAAACAGGACGAGGGTATCCTTAACACTTTAAGATAATATGATAATTTGTTCTGTCCTAAGTTTCCAGACTGCCAAAACCAAAACAACATATTACTATTATTTACCGCATACTGCCAAAGTTTAGCATGAAAAAACTAAACATGTTGGAAAATCAAGGTCGTCATTCATAGAAATTCATGTTGGAAAATCAAGGTTGTCATTTTCCTCCCTTTTTTTTTTTTTTTTTTTTTTTTTTTTTTTTTTTTTTTTTTTTTTTGGCTCATGAAAGATTAGTGGCTATAACAGCCATACATAGTTCAAAAATACAAACACAGAGCAGAAGATATCAAGCAATAGTCTCCTTGCAGATATCAGAAACTGGTATTCCCATCACCATACACCACCATACGTCTAACATGGAAACAGCCGCTACCAAGTTACCCAGTATGGGTTGTTTCAACCGCAACCTTGACCAACTCTTCGCTGTCTTATCCCGCAAGTGCAACTTTTATCCAGTATAATCTCCGTGTGCATGCCATCGTACAACCGACTTTTCGAGGCACTACTTGGTTTAGTCACATCATGAGTATGGTTCGGCTCATTTTATGGTTGTTTAGTGAGCATGTCGTGATTGAATTCTTTATAACGATGCAGTTTTCTCTTTTTTGTTGTATTATAAATAGGTCGGTTATCAGTAGCTAGTACGTTATTATAATATTATAAATTAAAAAATTTATATTATAAATTAAAAAATTTGTTATAATTTATTAAATATATATTTTCAAATTTTGATTATAAAATACACTAAAACATGATTATATGCATTAGTCAATTTATAATATAAATTTTTCAATTTACTATATAAATTTTCAACTTGTAATATTTACAACAACGAAAGTATAATGTTATAGCAACACAGATAATTGTCCGTTATAAATATACAATTTAAAGTTTATTTGTTTATTATATCATCATTTATGTGATGAAAACAACCCATGTTCCTAAGAATATGTCGGGACTTCCGGACATTCTCCTTGTCCAATACTACTTTTTTGATGCCGATATGTGTATGTGTTAAAATGACATTTACAATCTTTTTGCACGATTTGATTGCTTCGATATCGAGAGAGTCGCTTCACTGATGTATTGATATTGTGAGTTTTTTATATTATTGAATCATTTTATAAATAAAATTATCAAAATAGATTCATAAATAAATTAATTATCAAAATAAATCTATTTTCAAAATATAATAAAAAAACGTCTTGTGCCATTCTCAGACAAAGACGCAGGCACCTTTGTTGAATTAATTAAAATCAAATAATGAAGTCCACATTCAATGTTGACAATAACTGCTGCTATAGAGCAGCACCGACGCATTGTCTCCTAATTATTCATCCTAACTAAAGTCGCATGATGCCTACTCTTGTCCTAAAGACACACGGCGTTTTTTTCATTATATTTTGAAAATAAACCTATTTTGATAATTAATTTATTTATGAACCTAATTTGATAATTTTGTTTATAAAATTATCCAAAAATATAAAATATTCTGATATTATTGATGCGCTCTTGGTGTTGCAGCAATTAAGAAGCTACTATTGGATTGTATCTTTTATTTATGATGAACTGTATTTTATTATATTATGAATTATATCATATTTTATTTTGAAGATGCAATTCATATTAAAATAAAATATAATTCATAATGAATAGAATATATAATCCAATAATAGTTTTTTGACTGCTGTTGCAACGGGCGTAGTTCCTTGGACTGTTACCAATGATTTTCCTTATTTTTTTAACATTTAAAAGCAAGTAAAATGCAAGTACGAACGGAAAGTAAGCTGATTTGCATATACCACTTTATTAGGGTGTACATCCCCAAGGCGGTTCCTGATACTTCCCCAATAGTTTCTTGAGACAATATTAACTCACTTGACACATTGGTCCACTTAAGTTTTCGAATTGGTCATTTAAACCCCCTCTTCTTTCTAAGACATGATACTTTGGTTAAATAATTTAAGTTTCCAAAATGTACTACTCATTAATCAATAAACCCCCCTTTTTGTTCTGAAACATGACTTGTTCTAGAACTATTGCGATTGTCAATAAACATAACGAACATCGTCCTCCTCTGATATTACTATCAAGTTAAAAAGCTATAGTATAGTGATCCGAGTCCATCAATCATCTACAAGGAACAATATGTTCCCATTATTTAGGAGTCCATCAAATGCATGGTCCCTTTAACCTCTCTCTTCTTCTTCTTCTTCTTCTTCTTGTTTTTTTCTTTTAATAATTTATTTTTACTTTATGGATCTTTTGACATAGCTCATCCTAAGCCATTCACATCTATGTAGGAGTATTTACTATTCTTTCCAAAGTGAAAGCTACCTATTAGTTTTAAAACTTTGATGCAATGTATGGCCGCTCACTCAACCAAGTGGAACGACTTATCTACCGATCGGTTGTACTACAATTGTGTCTTCATACTGCATGCGATATTCAACTATTTTTATGTATAAAAAGCTTCTTTTCTAATGGATAAAAAGGTGATTGATCCCAGGATTTATGACCTCCAATCTATCTCCTAACTCGCGTCAATTTGCTTTGTAAAGGAAAACATAGCTACTTCCATTTAGTTCATACGTACCTAGGGTGCATGTATGTGTCCAATATATGTCAATCATGAGATCATCCTCATATATATATATATATATATATGGGAGATGATCCATAATCAACGTTGATTAAGAAGGATTATACAGACAACATTATTTAACCGTTCATTTGTAAGATGGATGGTCAAGATTAAAAGAATTTTCGTTTTTCGAAAGGATCAATCCATCCGAAAAAAAAGAACCCCGAAAGACCATTAGATTTTTTTGGTACATTCGGGATTCTTTTTTCCGGAATCCGGGATTCTTTTTCTCGAAAGACAGTTGGTTTTTTTAGTATATCCCGGATAAATTGTCACGGTATCCGTGTTTCTTTTTATTGGATAGGGATGAGTTTGATTTTAATCCAACCGTACATTTTTCAAGTTGGTACTGCTGTAGAGTGGGTTCCTCCTGGATTGGATCTGGTACTAGTGGTTTCACTCCTGGATCTTCTGCTTCTTGAGCTGGCTGCAAAGTATCAGTACGAATGTTGGGATCTGAGGATTCCTCATCCTGATGCTCCACCTCAAATGTCGATCTCTCGAATGGTCGTGTCTGCTCTACCTGCTGCTGAATGCTCCCCTATTGTTCAACTTTCTTGGCTAACATTAGCTCCTCGTCAAATGTGACATCTCTACTGATGATGATTCCAGGTGATGATGGATCAGTAAAGTATAATCTGTATCCTTTCACACCTGACTGATATCCAAGAATGATGGTCTTCTTGACCCTAGGTTGCAACTTCCCTTCGCTAACATGATAGTATGCAGGGCAACCGAAAACAGGAAGGTTGGAATAATCATCGGGCTTATCAGACCAAGGCTCATAAGGTGTCTTCATCGATAATGCTAAGGAGGATGACCTGTTTACCAGATAACAGGCCGTTATAACTGCTTCAACCAAAAACCTCTCCTTCGTTCCGACTCCAATCATCATGCATCGAGCCCGCTCCATGAGTGTCCGGTTCATGCGTTCTGGTACCCCATTTTGCTGAGGTGTGTAAGTGACAATGCGATGCCTCACAATGCCTTTGTCCTTGCAGAACTCTAGAAATTGCTTGTTCACAAATTCCATCCCGTTGTCGGTTCAAAGCCTCTTGATTTGCTTGTCGGTTTGCGTCTCGATCAACTTCAACCATTCATTGAATGTCTCAAATACCTCTGATTTCTCTTTTAAAAAATATATCCAGACATAACGGGAATAATTATCGATGAAGATCATAAAATACTTTTTATCTCCCATCGAAGCATGCGGAGATGGCCCCTACAAATCTGAGTGAATATAGTCGAGGGTCCTCTTTGTTCTGTTCATCCCACCTCCAAACGACACTCTTTTCTGCTTGCCGAGAACACAGCCCTCGCAGAACTCGAGCTTCTGTGTCTTCAATCCTCTAACCAAGCCTGCTGAACTCAGAACATCCATCCCCCGATTGGCCATATGCCCAAGCCGCATATGCCACAGTTTCATCTCAGAACTAGTCTCACCATCACGGACGGACAATGAATTTCCAACAGCTGCAACTCCATCCTACGTCGCGCCAACCAAATAGTATAATTCAGCACGAAGTCGAGCCTTCATAGTCACCAAGCAATTCTCCTTGACCTCCATGTCCCCATCCAGAGAATGATAGGAACATCCTTCATGATCAAGGAAACCCAAAGAGATAAGATTCCGTCTCACAGCTGGAACATATCGAACATCTTTTAATGTTCGCACAACACCATCCCACATCCGTATGCGAACATCTCCCACACCAAGAATCTTATAGGCTGGATTGTTGCCCATAAGAACTACGCCGCCATCGGACTCAGCAAATGTGGAGAACCACTCCCGATGCGGACAAATGTGAAAGGTGCAAATAGAATCTATCACCCACTCTCAAGTAGATGCTATCATGGACTCCACGGCGGATGTAAGAACGGTCAAGACTGTCTGGGTCTCGGCAATACCAGCGACTGGTGCTTTCTCCTTCTTCTGCTTGTTCTTCAGTTTAGGACATTCGTTCCTCCAATGTCCCTTCTCATGACAATAGTGACAAGAGTCGGATTTCTTCGAGCTTTTACTCTTGGATCGGCCTCTGAACTTATCCTGTTATCTTCGATCCTGTCTTCCTCTGATGAATAACGCATCATCAGAGCTTGAGGGCCTGGACGATTCCGAGAGCTGGAGTCGCAGCTTGCTACTTGTCAAGGACGTCTTAACTTCTTCCAGTGACAAAGAATCCCTACTATGAATCATAGTATTCACAAAGGCCTCATAGCTGCTAGGGAGAGAACACAACAGAATAACCACCGCCTCTTCATCATCGATGGTGACTCCAATATTTTTCAGACCATCAAGGATAGTAGTCTGAAACTCCATCAGGTGCTTTTCTAGTGAGGTAGTCGATTCTTTCATTTTGAAAGAATGGAGACGCTGCCTCATGTACAAACGAGAAGTAACAGATTTGCCCATGTATAAGCTGGACAGCTTATCCCAAAGAGGCTTGGCAGATTTTTCCTCCAGGACGTTCTGAAGAACGTCACCAGAAAGACACAGCTGTAAAGCCATACGTGCCTTTTTATCCATCTTCATCTTGTATTCGTCTTTCATTTCTACAGGTAACTTATCAACCCCTTTCAGAATCTCCTCGATTCCTTCTTGGGTTAATAGCGGAACGGCTTTAACTCTCCATAGTCCAAAATTGTTTGTGCCATCGAATTTTTCCACATCAAATTTCATAGGCGTCATCGCACCGAAATTTTTCCAGAAAACTCTGTTCACGCGTGGAAACACTGTTCCTGCCGGAGTAGTGTTCACTGAAACACTGTGTAAATAGTGATTATGTCCGTACATTGTTCACCAAAACACTATTCATCGAGGGAAATAATTAATTTTTGTGAAAAAAAATACACGAAAACTGATTCCTAACAAAAAATATAACTTAAATTCCAAGCTTAACAACGTTCGTTCCTAAGCCTACGTGGGCGAACCCGGTGTAGGAAACAAGGATTGAAACGTTCCAAGCTCTGATATAAGTTTGTTATGAACGAGTCTGTTAATTATAAACACAAACAATAACGAGTGCGCAGAAAATAAATTGAGACAAAGATTTTTACGTAGAAACCCTTGCAGGAAAAAGCACGGGAGATATAAGAAAATATAAGATGTGAGCATGCTTAATAATTTAATAACTATACTGGTTGTCGATGCGTATTAATACACTGTAAAGTATATTAATACGTGTTAAGTATGAATACGTAATGTTAGAATACGTATTCTATGACACGGGGGTATAAATACACCATTCGGTGTATTAATACGACGTACGCTTGCGTACGTAATGTTTAAAATTTCGTAATGTGTGATAATGAGCATAAATACATCATCCGATGTATTAATACGTCGTACGTGTACGCGGTCACGTACTAATGTGTTGACAAATATAATAACACGTAACATGTGTACATAATCTTTGGATTTACGTAAAACGTGAGTAAACGTAATGTTTAATGAATTCGTTCTGAGCGACAACATTGGTTAACATATCGAAAGATATGTTAACGCATGAAGAGCTGTTATGCCCCGAGCGCTATGAAACAATGTGTTTAACCTTCTATCCATGATGTGGAATATGACAATAGATCTGTCATTAGATCTTCAGTTTTGACGTTATCACGTGAAGTGAATAACGTTTAATAAT
>JAOVYX010020059.1:0-46643 GCA_035668315.1 Drosera spatulata
GAAGAAGTGGTGTGTTTCATTGTATGGAAGTGGCCGGCAAACAACAGGAGTGTTTCCTCAGGTAGCTTTAATTGTACTGATTAACTACTTTAGCATCGTTGTGCTTGTAAGCATATCTTATTTAGGAGGCATACAAGAGTATTCATAAGAGAAGTGGAGTTCTTTCATTCATGCCATAATATTTGAATTTTCTTGTTATCCACGTCTAACTAAATGGCATTCCTCTCATTTTTTAGTTATCACCATCTGTTGTTCAGTTGTTCTCTAGCTTCTTAGAAATTATCCATTTTCTCGGGTGCATATTCAAAGATAATACTTGACCCATGTAGTCCTCAACTTTCAGGATGCATGGCACTGTGAAATATGTAACCGCAAACCTGGCCGAGGATTCGGTATGTTCTTCTCTGTTTGTACTCATAATGCTTATTGGTTCTTGTTGTCTAATTCTCTTTTTCTTTTTTCTTTTTTCGGGGTAAATTCTTTATTTATGCTGTTTACAACTTGTTTCATATGATAGGCATCATATACGAATGGTTTAAATATCATCCTTTCTAATTTGCAGAAGCCACCGTTGAGGTTTTACCGAGGCTTTATAAAATTAAGTACGAAAGTGGTACACTAGAAGAACTCCTATATGTTGATATGCCCAAGGAGTATCATAATGCGTCTGGGCAGATTGTTTTGGACTATGCAAAAGCTATACAAGAAAGTGTCTTTGAGCAACTTCGCGTTGTTCGTGAGGGACAATTACGGATTGTGTTTTCCCCAGAGCTCAAGGTTTTCCGTGTTCCATGTGGCTTATTTCTTCAAGAAAATATCAAAAGGCATGATTTGATGAAAATTTTCTATGTTTGTCTCTAGATTTGTTCTTGGGAGTTTTGTGCTCGACGCCATGAAGAGCTCATTCCTCGCAAGCTATTAGTACAACAGGTACTAACCCGAAACTTTTTGTTGTTTTGTTGACTTGTATAAGGTTTTTACTTTTTGAAAAGTTGACTCATTGTATTCTTCTCTATGTTGATATTTTTTCCATTACTTGAGAATCACATGCAAGTAACGTTCAGGGTCAATACAAATAAAATCTATTTGCTGGAAAGAGTGAAGAGTTACTGCAAGATGGCTTCACTTTATAGGAGGGACGATTAGAAGTGATGAAAAGTGTGTTTAGTGTTGAAGCTTGAAATACGACGAGTTAAATCAGCAGATGAAAGCAGGAATTTTTGTGCCATCCTGGCAGAATGATTAGCAATAGTCCTTCAAATTGTGCATATTTGGATTTTATACATTTTCCGTAGTTAATAGTTCTTCAAATTTTGTGACGTGCACTAAGAGCTGCATCTTTAGAAAAAAAAATCTCGGTGGGACCTTTTTTTATGAGCCGACCCCACTTGATGTGATAAAGCCTTGATTTGTTGTTTGTTGTTGTTGTTTCCTCCATAGGATCTTTTTCCAGTGATATATTATGTGTTTCTTCTTTGATTAGTTTATGTGTCTTGGCTTTCTCCAAGCAGGTTAGTCAGCTTGGAACTGCTGCTCAGAAATATCAAGCTGCTACCCAAAACACATCATCTAATTTCTCGGTTTCAGATTTGCAGAGCAATTGTAATACGTGAGTTCTCCCAAGACCTTAGTTTTCTCTCGATAGTTTCTGGGTATGATACTGTCGCCTGTCGGATGTTGGTTAGACTTCCTTATATCTCTGAAAAATGTACTTGCTGGATGCTATGGGGCAAGGCAACATATTAGTGTACTGGATTCACTAAATGCAGTAATTGCTAACCAATAATTAGAAAAGCATATGAGTTTCTGAAACTACTCATTCTTTTTTAGTGTTTACCAACAGCATTTATTCCTTTGCCGGAAATTGGGTGTCAGATCACATATGTCGTTGAAGAATTTTGTATGCATGAATTAGAATCAAATTAGGCAACTTTTGCCTTTTATGGGTCTGATAGAACATACATTGATTGTCTCATTTGAGTCACGTAGATGGAGTTTCTACTGATTCAGCTTTGTTTGTGACACTTCTCCACTTATCAGTGTGTGTTACTGCGTTGTATTGCAGGTTTGTTGCATCTGCTCGACAACTGATGAAAGTATTGGAAGTTCCGCTAGTTAATGATTTAGGGTACACCAAAAGTTATGTCCGATGCCTTCAGGTAATGTGCTTCAAAACTGATAAAGCCCCTATACTTCAGATGCCTGCTTTACTTGATATTGTTTCTATATTTTGGATGAAAGAAATATACACCCTCTTTTTCTGGCAGTGGAAGAGGGAGGTTGTCAATGATGAAAGCTCTGTTGACTTCTTTATTGTCGCTGTGTACTTTTTTTCTTCTTCTTGCAGATATCAGAAGTCGTAAACAGCATGAAAGATTTGATTGACTATAGCCGGATAACGGGGACTGGGCCAATGGGTAAGCTTCCTATAGAGCTGCCTATATCTTGTTTCCTACATTTGACACTCGTGTGTATTATGTACACTATTTTTACTTACGAATAAAAGCAGCGTGCAAGTCTAGAGTCTGCCAGTAGATGCACCTTATTTTCTTTATTCTCACATATGCATGCTCTCTGTGTGTGCCACTGTTATATTATTACCTCTGATTTATAAAAAGGATTTTTTCGGACGTGTTGCTTAGGCTCTATTTATAATTAGAAACTCCTACCAACGTTCACTTTGAAAGGCAATTAGAAGAT
Source organism: Drosera spatulata (assembly GCA_035668315.1). Lineage (NCBI taxonomy): Eukaryota > Viridiplantae > Streptophyta > Magnoliopsida > Caryophyllales > Droseraceae > Drosera > Drosera spatulata. The sequence goes on from JAOVYX010020059.1 coordinate 2,701, forward strand.
CTCTTTATCATCATTTAATAATCTATGGATCCTGCGTGATTTATTGTTAACCTCCTAGTAACTAAGCCAAGCGGATCTCGAACGGAGCAATTTGTGTTTAGCAACTCTAGTTCATTGGGTATCGTATGCCAATTGGTGGCCTTGTTTCATGATCATAGTGTTGAGTCCCTTGAAGCACTTGTGGGTATTAGAAAAGCATTTTATGGCAACAGCAGCTGATTCTTGCTTATCTAATATAAAGTCAATTTATTTTGATCCACCAGGGATTAGTGAGTTCATTTTTGGTGTTGCTGGGAGTTCACTTTTCTTGGTTTTCTCTTATGTTCTTACAGAAAGTTTAGCCAAATTTGCTCGGAGACCAAGTTCCTCATCCGGAGCCCCAGTGCAAAATCAGCAGTCGGAGGAACTGCAGCAGCAGCAGCTCTTGCAGCATCAACAGTCAATTGCACAAAATTCTGGCAACGACCAGAGCTCTGTCCAGGCGGCTGCAATCCATGCGTCCAATGGCATGAATACGGTAAATAATTCTCTCAGCGCGTCAGCTTCAGCCTCTAGTGCCGTCCCTGGGCTACTCCATCAGAACTCCATGAACTCCAGAACACAGAATCCTATGAGCAGTGCAAATAGCACCTATGGTGGTAATTCCATGCCTTCCCCCAGTTCGTCCAGTGCGATGCAACAAGCACAGCCGAATCCCTCCCCATTTCATTCGCCGACACCTTCCTCATCCAATAATCTGCAGCAGCAAGCTTCACATGGTCCCATTACGACAACGAATCATATAAGCGCTGCTAATTCACCTGCTAACCTCCCCTTACAGCAGCCTGCTCTTTCTGGGGATGGAGACACTAGTGATTCTCAGAGCTCGGTTCAGAAGATTATACAAGAGATGTTGATGTCCAGTCAGATCAACAATGCCAGTAGCATGATGGGAGTTCGACCTTTGGGGAATGACATGAAAAATGTCAATGGTATTTTACCGCAGGGAAGTAACTCGGTCATCAATGCGGCCAATGGCTTTGTCGGTAATGCCCCGAGTATTAGTCATTCAAGCGTGGGAGGTTCAGGATATGGTGGCATGGGGAGTGGAAATGGTCCATCGGCCATGGTCAATGGAATCAGAGCTGCAATGGGCAATAACCCGGTTTTCATGAATGGGAGGGTCGGGATTGCATCAATGGCTCGAGATCAAAGTTTGAGCCATCAGCAGCAGGACATGGTGAACCAACTTTTGAGTGGTTCTGCGGCGGTGAATGGCTTCAACAATCTACAGTATGATTGGAAGCCGTCGCCATAAGATTGTAAATGGTGCCAAATGCCAATTATGTGGTTGTTGGGCAGAAGCTGGTTGTGCAGGCTCTGCGGATCAGGTCGGACAATTTTGTACTCCAAAGGAGCCGCTCGATGCCACCGGAGTGGCCAGAACCATCAGCTCGGTTCTAGTTGAGAGTTTGAGACACCTCGTTCGAGTTTCTTGGAAAGGGGAGAACATATAGATTAGTGTTCATTAGTAAAATGTCTTGTGCTTCAGGACTACATGGGTTTTTGTTTTAGTCTCTGGTTGTGTTCTATCTGTTCTTTTCCCCCCCTTTTTTTTTCTTTTTGAACTTTTCCTTGTGGTTGCTAACTTTCGTTTCTGCTAATATATGAATCAATACAGCTTCTTATTCTCATGCTCCTCGCTGGTTCGAAGCGCAACATGTGGAACATTCTCTTTTGATGCAACTACATTATGGATAAAGGGGTCGCCTGTAATGTCACCATATACGTTTTATGTGCATTTTCGTTGGAAGTTCTCTTCTTGTCATCTTGCCAATTGTTTGAAGAGTGTTATAGAATTAGACCTAGCTAACGTTTTGGGTTGGGTCACCCGACCTGCGGATAGAGCAGGTTGAGTAATTGTACCTCGGGATAGAAATGATTGCAGTAGTTTTTCTTCAAAATAGTTCTGTGTACTCGATTCCCATTATAGAGTTGGCGACAACACAGTGCTGCCTGCATTGAGTTTCATGTCTTTGCGCATGTACTCCAATTGCAGGTTAATTATCTATTCTTAGGAAAACTAGCTTCAGCAGCAAACACTTATTCACATGCTCCGATTTGTAACTTGTGAATGTGAAACATAGGCCTAGATTCAGGGCATTGAGGATAGGTGCTCGTGTTCTCAACTTGAAGGAAACACCAAGGCGCAGTCAGTATATGTTGATCCTGCAATGCAATTCGGATAAACATGAGAATATAAGCATCGTTTTTATATCAAATCACATCTGATTATTCCGCAACATGTATTAAGTTGAAATATGTAACTTATACAACCATTGATGTTTCACGATAAATTTACAAAAAATTACGTTTGATCGTTATTACACACATATCAAACTGCACATCAACACATATATCAGATTAAAACGTTATAATAATTTTAAAATAAAAAAAATAACAAAGGAACAGAACAAAACTAAATAATTTCAACTAAAACATGAAAAGTAGGCAACGTCCCAAACATAAAAAATCTCTAGGTTTGGATCACTGGATTACATTATAGAGGGTGTCATCTAAGCATATGCATTACATGTCGAGTTAATCATTCAAGTCTGTATTGGATTGAAAGCACGAATGGAAGGACAAATACTATCCATACACGACTAGTATGAAGTAATCATGGTACATATTAATACTACTCCTCCCATAATATATGTGACGTTAGAAATTTCGACACCAAACTACAAAAATAATCTTTATATTACCAACTTTTCTATACTACCTTCGTTATAAAATGATTATAAGATACATAGTTTAAGATCTAATTTAATACAATCAAATATCATTTTTTTTAAAAAAATTATGAAACACTAATGATAAATTAAATTACGAACTTTAATCCTAAATCAATTTTAATTTTTTTTTAACATCATTAAAAATAATAACGAAATATTTCAAAAATACATACCATTATAAAAATCATGGAAGTAGTATATGGTCACAGATACTTGAGTAACACATAATACTAGAACACGCTAATCAAGAAGAGATCCTAAACATACCAATCAAGAACACCAACGCCACACTTGACCCCCTCACCGCCATTGTTGATCTCCTTCAAGCTCACACCATCACCACCACAGCTCACCATAACAGCAACCCCAACCCCACCAAATCTCCAGCTCCAAACCCCAACACTAACCCTCATCTTCCCCTCAACACCAACCCTCGCCCCCCCACTCTTCACCCTCTTTTCCACCCTCTCCTCCACCACCTCCCCATACACCTTCCCATCATCCCTAACCATTCTCACGCTCTTCGGCGCCATCTCGAACCCGGGCACGCTCATTTCCCCTAAATGGAATTGCCCATCAAGGGTAATCGTCACACGGATATCGTCACAGTAGAATTTGAGTTTGTAGTTAGGGTTTTGGGCACTGATGAGAAGGGACGAATTAGAGTTTAGATAAATAGGGTTTGGGTCGGTGGTGGTCTCGGTGTGGTTGGATTTGGTTAGATTGATGTTTAATAGGCGGAATGCGGGGGCTTTGGGGGAGATGATGAGGTAGGAGAGGGCGAGGAGGGCCGCGAGGAGGAGGAAGAGGAGGAAGAGGGTGCAGCAGCATAGGCGGCAGCATTTGGCACGGCGATGTGATGGGGTTTTGGTGTGGTAGAATGATGGCGGGAGGACGACGGGGAGTTTCTGGTTGGGTGGTGGCCGCGGCGCGTTAGAGTGTTTGTAGCCTGGTGGGTGCTTTAGTATTGGCTTTGGGATTGGTGACGGTGACGACTTTGTTGAATGTGATCAAGAACGAAAGAGAATGATGATGATTATGACGATGATGGTCGAAGATGATGATGATCGTAGGATGGTGTTGATGTTATGTGATGTTATATGTAATGAAGGGAATGGTGGAATGTTTTGATTTGGGATTTGAGTTGATTGGGAATTTGGAGATTTGGGATGATGATGAAGATTGAGGTGGAACCTTGGGATGCAGAAAATGGAGGGAATTTGAGGTTGAATTCAATGGAGAATGCCAAGAATGGAGAATTGGGAGATGTTTTGTGTTATGTTTTGATTTTAATGGATGAAGGTTGGAATTGCGAGAAGAAAGTCGTTTGAGACCTTATGTTTTTTATGATATTATGGATGATTGTATGATAAAACAGTTTTGTTTTTCAAAAAATTGCATGTTTATGTGCGTAACTTGATAGAGTTTTGACTGAAGGCATAGCTTGAGGAATGCTTTGATTTTTGGTTAGCTTGTCCAGGATTAGGAGATAGGTTTGATGGTGGATAATTTATCATGCTATTTTGGGTTGCTATTGTTTCAAAGTCGCGAACAAAACGTGCGTTGAGAAAGGTTCACCTTCAAGCTTAGCGCGAATGTTCGTGCGTTCAACCTGTCAAGGATGTTGTAAGGTCGAAGTAGCCACAGAATTAAGAACCATTGGCACATGGCGATGTCAAGAAAACAAAGAGTAGAAACATTGTTGTTGATCCCAGCAAATGGAATAAGTTCTGTTGATCATGATCAAACTCAATCATAAATTACTGTGACTGGAGTACAAGATGGAATTATCGCAACATGGACGTGCCTATGGTTCCTGTTCCTGGATAGCAGCAAGAATAGCAACAACAGAACCCAACTAACAGCACAAGCGCATGTACACCAATAAAATCGGATTATTAGGCTCGTTGTCCCAATCAAAAGACAACTTATCATCAGATCACAAGCAAATTACTATCTCCCATCTCGATGCTCACTTGCAACAAAACAAACAGGAGCTTACAGCGTTTTGGATTTTACAGAAAAAAAAATAACGGTTTGACAAAAGAACTTCCCATAAAGAAACAATCCGATGTCAAAATCCTCGTAAACAAGGCGCTGTAAAACGAGTCGAATCCAAAGCCAATGCAGCCATCAACAAACCCGAAAATGACAAAGGCGCTTTTTCATAATGAGATCCACACATACGCATGGGGCAGACAGCAAAACTCGCACTCTCTGTGAGGACATTTTTCTTTATCATTATTGATGATGTTGATCACTGACCCCAAAAAATGGAGATAAAAGTTGAGTGCAACTCCACTGGTCCACTGACACTGCCACTGACTGGAGCATCCTTTCTTATTGGTTGCGATCACATTCCAACATCCTTCTCGGAAGGACGTGAGCGAATCTGCAGAATCCATCCAACGATATGGTCAAGGATACAGTGTACTATGATGTTTTGGCCGTCGATCCATCTGCCTCCGACGAGGAGATCCGCAAGGCTTATTATCTCAAGGCATTCTATTTGATTGGCTCCGATCTTTGTCTTCTTGTGCTGCTCACGTTCTTGATCTTCTTGAACTTATCCCGTCATGAATACGCTTGATCATGTTTGCATAATACAAGGCAGATCAAGCTGGTAAATTTTTCTGAAGAGAGCGTTTGGATAATAGAATGAAAAGTTTGGTTTTCATACTTACAGGCAAGGGAAGCTCATCCTGATCGCAATCCGAATGATCCAGACGCTGCCACGAGATTTCAGGTGATACTGAAGTTTCTTCTTCCTCTTGATCCTTCTCGTTGAAGTATTCACTAGATTGTACCATTGAAGTTGAGCGTCTCCCGGAGATTAATGAAACAATGTCGATCTGAAGTTGCTAGGTGAAGCTTTTCAAATACTGAGTGATCCAGAGCGACGTGAAGCTTATCACCGAGATGGAAAGGATGAGCTATCACGGTATCAGCCGCCTTCTCCTCCGTGGCATTGGTCTGATATACTAAGAAACTGTTTCCACCCAAAAAAAAAAACCTTGAATGCTGTTCAGCGTTATGTTCTTTTCTCACGGACTACAGTATTTTAGATCCATCTGGCTAATAATACCATACCATATAATCAGGGAATCGGAGCTTGATGCAGTTGTAGTCTTTGCCATGCAATTTGGAAGTGAGCGTTTCATGGACTACATCGGACAGCTATCCGCAGCTTCAATGGCATCCTTTGAGTTGGCAGGCGAAAATGATGACCCTGACGAACTGCAGGAGAAGTTAAAGGTAAGTAAGTTTAGAAGTCACATGGATTTTGATTCTGATTTTCCTTTTCGCATATGCTACCTTCAGATGTTTCATGTGGCAATCGGTACACAGGCAGTTCAAATCGAAAGAGAAGCAAAGCTCGCCACAGTACTAAAGGACAAACTTAACCAATATGTTCACGGCAACAAGAAAGAGTTCCTGGATCACGCTCAATCCGAAGCTAGACAGCTTTCTGATACAGGAAAACATTATGGTGCTTAGCTTCCAGCTCCTTCACTTGAAACATCGAAGTCTTGTTATTAGCATCTGACAACCGTTCTAAACAACTGTTGTTCTTAGCTTTTGGCAGTGAAATTCTGCATATCATAGGCTACATATACAAAAGGCGAGCTGACCAAGAGCTTGGAAATAAGGCTTCCTACCTTGGCTTGCCGTTTTTGGCGGAGTTGGTCGGTCACAAAGGGAAACCGTGGAAATCTCAGATCACTGCATCCAATGGTACGCACTAAATAACAGAGTAACCATCTTGCAAGTGCTATTTATCCTCCATCGGCTTCACTCAAATCCCTCTAGATGTTTTGCAGTCGGTTGAACTTCAAGGGTATGATAGTCTGCAAAAGAAACCAGATGGAACTGATGATACAAATAACTGCAAACCGCATACAGGGAACGAACATGATGTACTTATGAATGCATGGAGACTAAATGTAGCAGATATACAGGCGACACTTTTACAAGTTTGCGAGATGGTTGGATTCTCACCACCAAGCTTTGGTTCTTTTTCTTCTGATGTTGTGGATTCCTGCACCAGCACCATGCTTTCTCGAATAATTTTGAACCGAGAACTTCTTTACCCACTCTCTTACACAAGCAAGAGATAATAACACACAGGTTGGATGTGTTCCATGCGTAGGTGCTCCAAGAGAAGGATGTTAAGAAAGAAGAACTTAAAGCTCGAGCTGTAGCTTTGAAGATCCTTGGAAAGGTTTTCGAGGTACATTATGCTTCAAACGGCAGTTATCAAGAAAATGTTATTGGATTTTCACGGTGTGCTGTCCGAACTTCTATTCTTGACTGTTTAACCACATAAGAAGTGTAATCCCGAGGATGATGCACCATTCTCTTCGTCAGTGGCCTATAGCATGTTTTTAGCTTCTCTGATTTCCATCCAGGGAGAAACGCAAACAGAAGCTGAAACATCAAAAAAGAAAGATATAACAGAAGATGATGACAGTTCCGGTAGCAGTTCAGAGGATGACTCACCGCGGGCAAGGAAAATTAGCTTTCGAACAGCAGTGGTTAATCAGGCAAGTACAAAGATAAAATACAAATCCAAACTCCAGGGCAGGAAACAGATAAAAATTTGAAACATGTCCTATGTATATTGGTGCAGGGCATTGGAAGACTATTCAGATGTCTATGGAATCCAGCCTACTATGTGGATGATGACGAGATTGTGTATGCAGAAAAAAGACAGGCGATCAAGAAAGAAGCGTAAGATCAACAAGCTTTGAAATATTGCATCCACTGCAGAAAACCAAACCTTAAGCACCTAACAATTGTTACATCAGAAACATTGTCTCAGTCTTGGATAAAGAAGCTTGTCAATTAGTCGCATTGACGCTCTTCTTTATTGTGTTTGAAGCAAGACTGGGGAATGATTTTCGATACCTCTTTTCATTATTAGTACTTTCAAGCTGTACGACACAATTCTGAAATTGTATCTTCTTCCGGTCTACTTTGCAGAATGAAACTAGAAAAATTAGCTTCAGTTCAACAAAACCACTTGATATCTCATTGTACGAATAGACTCAAAGATATTTCCCCTCGGAACCAGACACTAGTGCAAGTAAACAAAAATAAAGGTGCAAGTAAAGATCATATCGCAAGCCTCTCAAAACTAGAGCATTGGGGGAAAATTTACAGTAAGCAATTTCAACAGAAGACAAGAAAGAAGCATGGGCTAAATACTTATTATGAAGCAAAATGATGGCACTTCATGAACAAGAAGCATCACATACCTGGCCAGGATGCATCAGAATCCTGATAAGCTATAAGCCAGTATCCGGTTAGACAGGATGCATTCAAAACTAATTAAGTCCCTGTTCTGACTTCAGTTCTGGACTCATTGATGTCATTCTTCCATATGATCAGATCGACCAATGCTGGCATCTCAAAAATAAGGGTCATCAGGAACATGAAGTTGGAATCGACAGTAATCACGGATCAGCATGCTGCAGGGAATATGTAGATGACACTCTGGTTCACTCTTCCACCAGAAGCTGCTCAAAGATGTACTCATCATCTTCCAACTCAAAACTTAATAAACATAACATGAAATAAATGTCATCGCCTCCGTAATGCACTAGGTCATCTGATCTGAAAATGAAACTATGTGTGTTAATAACAAGCCAGCTCCATCCAATCACTGCAGCTATACCTTTCTCTTCCATGGACCTTTTGACACGAACCATGCTCTCCCATCTTCCGCTTTTCTCGTACGCTCGAGCCAGAACCAAGTGAGGCAGGGATGAATGAGGTTCCATCTCCATCAATCTATATGACACACTTTCAATAAGTTGCAGGTCATCCTTACAAGCAGGAAGTATTAATCTCCATATTAAGGCAGTCGGCTCATGCGGCATTTTCCCACAGATATCCAATGCCTCTTCAAACAAACCTGCCTGGCACAAAAAATCTATTAGGCATTCATAATGATCGTCTCTAGGTAAGATCACATTTTCCTTCACCATCGTCGAAAATAGGCCGACGCCTTCATGCACAAAACCAACATGCTTGCAAGCTGATAGCAGCCCCGCAAATGTGATATCATCTGGCCGTTGCATCTGGTCGTATATGCTTAGAGCTTCGATTCCTCTCCCATTTTCAGCCAGTCCCATGATCGTGCCATTCCAGCTTAACAAATCCTTTTCAACAATGTTGCAAAATATACTCAGAGAAGACTCAATCGTCCCATATTTGGCATACATGTCCTCCAGAGAACTAGCAACAACTGCATCCGACATAAAACCCAATTTTTCCGCGACAGAATGTAATTGAATACCAGGAATTGACGGAATCATATCTATTGCAGAACTTATCATTGTGCTGAGTGTGAATTCAGCAGGGTAAATGTTTTCCCTTGACGCCAGAATAAATAAATAGAACGCATCGCCTGGAAGACCTTCCCTTGCAAAACTAGCTATCATAGAATTGCAAACTGCAGAATCCCATCGATCCAAGTCTCTGAAGACGCCAATGGAGTCCTCGAACCTGTTGCATCGGGAAAACAAATCAATGGACGCACTAGAAACTATAGAGTTAGAAAGAAACCCTTTCTTAGTACATACAGCAAATACTTGCTTGCCCTTCTCCAAATCTTCCAAGTCGGCACAAACAGCAATAACTGTTGATACGGTGAACTCATCCAGCGTATATCCCGAAGATGACATTGAACAGAAAACATCCAACGCAAGCTGTACGAAACATGTCCTATGGCAGCAGAATATAATGGAGTTCCAAGAAATAACATCCAAAACCTCCATGCTCAAGAACACACCATACGCATAATCTGTCATCCCAAGCCTTCCATACATGTCAATCAACGGATTCCCAATCACCACATTCCACCCGAAAACACCGTTCCTCACCATATACCCATGAATCTCCTTCCCTCTCCTCGCACACAACAACCTTAACCAAAATCGACAACGTAAACCCGCTAGGCCTCACTCCACAACCTTGCATCCCCATAAACACCCTCAACGCCTCATCCCTCCTCCCGCACGACGCATACCCCTTAACCATGGCATTCCAACTAACGACATCCCTCTCAGGCATTTCATTGAAAACCTTCCGTGCATGCCCCAATTCCCCGAACCCCACCAAAGCCTTCACCCCAATGTTCCAGGACACAGTATTCTTGACCATAACATCCTCAAACGCTCTCACCACACCATCAACATCGTCCCCGAACCTCGAGTAGAAGTCGATGAACCGATTGCCCAGATAAGTGTACCCGTTCAGACCCAGTTTGATGAGATGGGCATGTACTGATTTGCCGAAATCGAGGGATTTGAGGGCGAATGAGCGGTTTATGAGATCGACGTGGTGGGAAATCGAGGTTCTTCGAAGCCCATTTGAAATGTTCAGGATTTGGGGCATAAAGGGGCTGTTTTGCTGCGAGTTGCGGGGTGAAGAGATGGTGTTGGCATCGTGATCGAGGGATGAGCGAGTTGAGGTGATGAATGTATGCGACAGTTTTAGATTTAAGGGAATCGTCTGCTGAATTTGAGCTGTGTTTCTTTCTTCACAAGTACCTGACCCCTACAAATTGAAATCGGGACCCATGAGTTCGGTTTCGGAATCTACTGTTTCGACGGTTTTGATTTAGTTATCGATTTTTATTCCGGTTTAAATCGATCATATTTTTATTTTTATTTTTTTTTGTTTTTTATATGATTTTGTTCACAAAATACACATCAAATAATTTTTATTTAAAAAAATTATATTGAACTATGATATAAGACGAAAAATATCAAAACATATATAATCGTATTACAAAGTTACATTTAATATTCATCTTAAGATATAACCCAATATAACGAAAAATAAACGTATGAAAATATAAGGTGTTTCGACTAAATAAACATAACAAAGAATGAAACAATAGGTATGAATTAGATAGATAAACAAATTATGGGAAAAATACGCGGTTTGGAATCGAAACGAACCAACGGTTCCGGTTCCTATTTTACTTTTGATGGAACCTAAAACGAATCAATATTTAACGGTTCGATTCCGTTTTTTATCGATTTCAGTTCCACCACGGTTCGATTCTTGAACCAACAGTTCGGTTAATGTTCGATTTCGGTTTAAAATCGAATCATGGTCGGGTCTCTTCAAGTATTCGTTGTGTAGACAACAATTCTTTCTGATAATGGATTTCACTCTCAAACCTCAATATCCCACCAAAATTAAAATACTTTTTAATTTGAAAAAAAAATTCTTACAACATTATCAAAAAGAAAATGGATTTATGTGTATTTCTAATTAAAATCCAATGAGATTAAAACTCAAGAATAAATGATTAAGATTATAAACAATTTAATCTTATCTTTCTATTGATTTTGTTTTAATTTTAATTATTAAATTTTAACTAAACATACATGTGTCATGACATATATCCTCTAAGACCTTTCAATCTATACTATTAATATTTCTTCTCTTTTTTTTTTTGTCACTCATCTTTCTTAAACAACTAAAAAGACAAATAAATCATTCTCATAGGGTTGTAATTTTTGTGGAAGGCAAGTACTTTTTTTAACAAGGGTTTACTTATTGATATTGTTGTCAAAACTGAAGAAACCAAAATCAATAATAGAAATACAAAATCAATAGCGAAAATCAAAATCATTTTATAAAATAAAATGATTTTGTATAAGAGAATCTTGAATATTACACTCAGATGAAACAGAAAAGACAAACTGAAAATCATTGTTTCTGATTTTCTGTTTTCTATTTCTATTTTATCCATTTAAGAAATAAAAAATAAAAAATAATAATGATACCAAACAATTATATTTCAATGAAACGAAAAAAAAAATAAAAACAATAATGATATCAAACATACCCTCAGTTAGAATGAACATTAACGACTACAGTTCAAACAATTTGATTCCACATGCAATGATTCCGTTCGTCGAGGAGAGTTATCGCAGTGAAAAAACCCTTATGGGTTTGACGCCTCTTGATGTGTTATATGGTCCTTTATCTTTATAGAAATAGAGTTCATGATAACAGACAAGAGAAGAACTTGTGCGATTGTGTAAGTAGTATAAAAATCGGAAATGGATCCACGGTGGGGAATGACGTTGTATAATGGTGGTTTTTATTTTGAGTTTTTTTATGAATATGATTTTTTATATGATTATTTTTATTAAAGGTTTTTAGGTTTTATTTTTTTTAGAAATGATATTGTCTTAAGAGAGTTTTAAGGTTTTTTTTCAGATTTTTTTAGTAAAAATAAATAAATGAATGAATGAATAATCACACAAACAGCACATGCATGCTGTTGTCATGTATCATCTACAGAACGTGACCAATTAAGTATCAACAAGATGAAGAAGGCGAGAAGAGGCATGACTAACGTGAAAGACCATTTCAGTTTTCACAATCTTCACTATAGTTATTATATTTGGAAAGAAATGTACTCCACTGTAATACATTCGAGTATATGGCATCAAGCAGGAGCGATCGAAACTTTCAGTACCTCGACAACATATTCCAGGGTCGCAGAAGGAGGAATCTGAACACCCGAGCCAAAATCTGCACCCTCGTCGCCAAAGCCGAAACTGGGAGGAACAATAACCCGTCGTTTGCCTCCGCTTTTCATAGTACGTAACATGTAGTCGATTCCTTCGCATATTCCCATTGTGTAAGGTCTTGATCCCATCACCAGAGCCAGCGGCCTCTTCTTTTCACCAGAAAGTGTGTCGACGAACACTTCCCCAGTTTCTCTGACTGATCCTTTGAGATTGAGAACCACCAGATCAGCTTGCCTAGGTGATTCCCCTCCACCGACCCTCGTTTCATAGTACCTGTTCACACGGTCGCACTTGATCAATATGTTGCTAGGCACTTGCTCATCAGGCAACAAATAACATCCTGATATGCAATGCGTGTATGCATATGATATAATGCTAACCAGGTTCGTAATTTTCTCTTGAAGGACAAGATTACCTTATTCCGTTTGGCAAGACAACTTCTTGTTCTTCCTCCACATCCCTGCAAAACAAATTTCCATGACTCAAAACATTTGCTCTAACCAGATATCGTAATAGAGAACTCATTCATTCCTTAAATCTGATGGTTTATGAACACATAAACCAGTAAAAGAGACCAATGTTAACATCGTGGCACTAGAGAAGCAAATTATGTTTCAGAACAAGTTTCCCAATCCAATGACGGGTTGGATCATGAAGCAGGGATTGTTTCTTGAAGAACTAGTTGAACATACCAATCGTGTTTTGGGATTATCGGGGATGTTACATTAGACTTCGGGGCACATTGTTTTCTTGAAGAATTAGACGAACATCCAATCATGTTTTTGGATCATCAGAGGTCTATTTGTGCCTCAAATTCGCAAATATGGTTGTCACGGGCTTCAGGGTATCGGCGTTATCGTTCAATTGTTTCTGAATCTTCTGATAATGTCCCAAAAGAGTTTTCACTGTCTTCGACACATTTTACCATTGATCTCAACCGTCACATTGAATGGATTACATTACATCGAACACATATACTATGAGTGTACGCTCCCACACCATCTAAAGTATCGTTCATTCCGTTCCTAAAACCAGTTGACAATGAGAGATCGATACCTCGTGTTGGCCTGTTCCTGCGACACTTGGAGCCGAGTCTTGATCTGCTCCGACACAACACCAACAGCCAGAAACCCAACCCACGCGAGCCCCGCCCCGAGACCGAACCGCCTCGTCAACGTCGACGCAACCCAATCCGTGGAATCGGCTGTCGATTTCCTCGCAGCAGAGGAGACCCCGGTGCCGGCTTTGATGATCGGAGTCGTCGTTGTTGGTTGAGGTGTCAGTTGCTCCGGCGGTGAAGGTGGCGGTGGTTGTTGAGGATTGGCGGAGCAGTGGATGGGTTTGGGGAGAGATGGGTGGGTGACAAAGCGTGGGCTCCCAAGCTCGCCATTTGGGCTGCCGGGATTGGGATTGGGAACCAGTGGTTGCTTCGAAACGATAGAGTGTGGATTGTTTTTTCTTCTTCTTCGCCTTTCTTGTTTTCCTCGTAAAAAAATACAGCATAATTATTTGTTTTGTTTTATATTAATTATAATATTTTTTATTTAGATTATTTTAAAATAAATATTTTTTTAATAGTTTTTTAACATAAAAAATTATCAAATCAATTTCATCTGTTATATTTTATTTATTTATTTATTTAATTGTTACAGTAATTTTCAATATCAAAAAAAATATTATTTTTTTAAAAATCCATACAAATTCAACAATTACATAAATTTTGTTCAAGATGCATATGGATATTCTTTCATCAATGTCAGGTTTTGATAGAATTTGTTTCTTGATGTCATATCTGAACAAATTATGAGATGTAAAGAAATTATAGTCTGAATCAATTTTATTGGATAAACCAATAAATATTTCATATGCTCATAATAATAACAATAAATATGATTCTGGGCAAAAATAAAAATTAGATTATCCCAAAATAATTGAACGAGAATACAAGGATTAGCTCTTCAGATTAGATCAAAATGGTAAAGTTTCATTTAGTATGCTCCGGTTCTGTTTTTATTCATTTGATAACTTTTTCCTTTTCTCTAAATGGGACCATTAAATGTAAGGCATCATTGATCAATCCACGTGAGTCTGTCACATGCTCACCGGATTTAGATAATCTGTTAGTTATTTATGTTGATTATCAAAATAATTGTTGCTGCCTTAACTTCTTAACCACTAATAATACTTTTGTTTTTTTTTTTGTTAGAGTTATATCCGTAATATTATTTCATGAGTACTTCTTTTCATCTTTTGCTATATAATAAAATCATTGTTAAAGTGAGATTGATTGATGAAGGCAGATAAGTAAACATTTGTCCATATCTAGTTCTAAACTCACGCCTCTCAATTGTGCCTTTCTTGCCTCTAAAAGCAAAAATCAAGTAATCAATTTTTAAAAAATACTCGACTCCGATATATAAAGGTGAAAAAAACATCCGAAAATCGAATTATTAAATCGAATCGAAAAATTCAATTCGATTCGATTGATTCGGTTTCGCTAATTCGATTTTCGGTAATTCGGTTTTTCCTTTAAATTCGGTTTTGGTTTTGGATTTTTTAAAAAAATCGGTAATTCGACTAATCAAATTAATCAAAAGTATATAAATTTATTTTTTAATTTAATTTTAATTCTATCTTTATATCTTTTTTTATAGTGATATAATTATTAAAAATATATATTATGTGTATAAAACATCATTATACCCTATTCAATGTATTTACGAATTTTTTTATTTAATATTCATATACTCTTTTTCATTTTTTTTAAAGAAAATATTAAAAATTTGGTAAATAATTGAAACCGAATCGAATTTCGGTTAATCGAAACTGAGTTACAGAGTTCAATTCGATTCGATTTTTTGATATTTTATTTTCGAAAAATCGAATTTAACTTGGTTAATCGAAACAAAAAAATTTTCCATTTTTACCGAATTCTCACCCTACCCATATATATGTACAAACACGAGGATCTCGGGATTATAAAAGCTCGGAGTAAAGTCGGATCTATATTTTGACTTACAAATTATGATAGATTATTTTTAACTTAATCTCATAGAGCAATTAGTTTTGGCCTAGAGTAAAAGTCAGCTGCGGTAGGATCACAAATTCACAGTAGGTACGGCATCGACGAATCATATTGTAATAAACATATTTGACATTATCAACTTGTGAGATCTGTTGGAAAATAGAAACGTTAGACGAGTAATAGGCGTAGCATAATTAACCCGTAATCCACTTGCTATGATCCTAAGGTACTTATAGAACCTATATCGATCTACAAAAGGAAAGCTCAAATCTAGATGACCACGAACAAAAGATCTTAATATCTCACATCCGTTTCTTAATATAGCAAGGTTCTCAAAGATGTTCATAATGTTCAGAAAAAAAACATCAGGTTTGCGCTTTTTAGTGTTAGAGACATACTATGAGCTCAAAATTAAATATAAGTAGATCATGGGAAGAGCGGAAATGTTTACGCATCCCTGGTTTTCCTGCTACGTACACTGAGGTCAATTATTTTGAGTTTATGACTGTTGTGAGCACAAATAGTAACATAACACCGTTGCTTGATGTTTTTTTGGGCAGATAGAGTTGCTTGATGTAAAACGTATATGTGAACATGTCCAAGCTTTACATCCACTTGGCTGTCCCTTGTTACGGAGGAGGACGTTTGATTCTTGTATAGTTGGTAAAATGACAAATACATCCAACAATCGAAGTAATTGTAGATAAGTTCAAACATTAATTTGAGGTACCCAGCTAGAACCACAACCACTCACAGATGTTTGAACTAGTTAGTAAAAACGATCTTTAGTCTTTACTTAAAATAAACAAAGAATACGTTTACATCAAGAGTAGGGTCCCAGGGAAGCGCTGCGTGGCCAAATGAGCACCATTATATCGTTGAGGCCCGGACAACTGTGCTGAAAATTACCCCTTTTGTCGATGCTTAGCGTCAAGAAACGGAGACTATTTGCTTTTTAAATGTGTAAACCATGTGATAAATCAGACACATCAAAATCAATATCTTGGTATAAGGATTTTCTTAAAGCAATATGATAACGATCATATACTTAAACATCATTTAATTTTGGCCCATGGAAAAATGACAAAAAGCCTTTGCACGTAATGCAGGAGTACATGTTTTAAGCAATATCAAGTTGATTAATTTTGTCATAAAATGTTCTAACAGAGTATTTACCTTTAAAAGATTAATCAATGAAACAGTGAGTACTGAGCACAAATAATGTCTAGACAAAAATCCTGTATAGTCTTGATTTTCGGATGGGACTCATGCAGATTTTACTGTAGTTTTCTATTGAAGCCGCTTAAAAATAGAGACAGCATATTTCCTTGATCCGGTATATATTTTTTTTTCAAATTGGGCGTTCAATGATTAAGGTTAAAGGCCAATCATACGAGGGGTATTATCGTCCATTCACCCCATTCCCAAACCCCTTGATAATAATTTCTTCATTATCATCTTTCACTCTCAAATTTGATTTTCACTAAATTATCACTAATTAACCAAAATACAGAGACAAGCCCAAGTGACCCAGTTGTCTTTGCACTGTTCCAACCATATCTTACACTCATACACAGCTATACAAATAACACAAAAATTTCAATTTCCCCTAACTTTTCACCTTTATCTTCCCTTACATTTCATGTTAGAAATAGACAGGCAGATCCAAAAACACCTAATTTCATTAAATCAACCAAAAACATTTCCCAAATCTCTATAAACCCCAATCCAATGTTTTCACCCTCACCTTGTTTTCTCATTCTCCTCCCTTTTTTTAATCCTAAACTTAACAAATTATCAAAACCATAATCAAATACAAAAACAATACCCATACCACAATCATAATCATAATCGTCGAAGAAAGTTTATTGATCCCTATGTTTGGGGATTCATCGGGGTTGATAGAGAGACGTGAAGGCGGCGGCGGCGGCGGCGAAGCGGGGACGATTAGCGGGGAGTATGAGAGGGGGAGAGTGGACGAGTTCGGGGAGCGGAGCACGGCGGCGAACCGGTGGCCGAGGCAGGAGACGGTGGCGTTGTTGAGGATAAGGTCCGATATGGATGGACGTTTTCGGGATTCCAGTCTCAAGGCTCCTCTTTGGGAAGAGGTCTCCAGGTATGCTCTATTTTTTGTGTTTTTTATTATTTTTAAGAGAAATGAATATGAAAATACAATTGTCTATTGATGAATTGATTTTTCTTGGATTTTAGTTGTTCGATTTGTCTCAAGAAGAGTTGTTCAGTATTAGTTTTTTTGCTCAATCATGTGTTCAATAGTAACATTTTCTATATTATAAAGAGTTTGTATAGGTATATTCTCACAACTTATAATTGACAGAAATATTGGGATTGTTTCTATGATAGCTCACAAATTGTATAATATAAGTATATTCAATTATATATAGGAATTTCAAGTTGAGACATGAGTCCATTTGTTTAGTCATCTAAATTCTTACAAAAGTTACTTCTTTTACTTGTTAAGATTATTATCTATAGGAGTAATATTTTGGTAAGTAAGGGTATTGGTTAGACTTGCTAAGATTCCTTTTTATGTGAAAAGTAAAGCATTCAATATATAGACTATATAGTGTCCTTGCTTGTGCATGAAATTCTGCGTCTCTATTTCCGTGAAAGATTCACTTTGCTCCATTCAATCAAGTTGTTCTTTGTGCTAATCGCCTATTCTATGCCCTAATGTTGTATCCGTATATGTCAAAATTGGTTGCTTAAATTGAATTTACAAATTACATTCACTACGTGATTGTATCTTGTCCAAAAATATAGTGAAAGGATTAAAGTTTGTATATATGAAATTTTTACGGGAAAAACGGATTTGTGTCATGATATATATGATTTAGTTGAAATTCAATGAGTGAAATTAAAATCCAAAAATAAATAGTTGAGATTATAATATGAGTAATGCAATCCCAATCTTTTATTGATTTTATTTTAATCTCAATCATTAAATTTTAAATAGACATATATTTTCCAAGCTCAATTTTTATTATTCATTCAGTCTCAAAACTATATTCCCTCAGTTTTACAATCAGTGCGACAGTTGGATTGAGGTTTGTAGAGATAGATTTTGAATTTTAATGGATGTGATGACAATCAATCGTTACTTTATTCAAATCTATGATGAAATGTTAATAATAATAAAAACTATTACTTTCTTCGTCCTGAATTATTTGTAACAGTTTAAACAATACAAATATCGATGCGAAGTTTGACTCGTATCCCGGAACGATCAAACATCATTTTTGAAAAATTATCGTGAAATAATAATAATTTAAGTTATGTAATTTAACTACATAATTTTTTTACGTCATTAAGACGACAAATGAAACTTATCAAAATACATGTTTAATAATACAATACTTTAAAATATTGTATTTAATATAAAACGAATGGAATACTTTCATGGGGCCAAAAAGTTGTCGAATGATTGACATAACGTCAAATTCAGCAAGTTATGCAGTATTTACTAATATCATTTCAAAAGCTTTATATTATTTTTTTGGTCAAAAAAGCGCTATACCCCTCCGTCTCAGGAAAAACGTGAGACTAATTGATCAATCAAATTCAATTATAATATGTTTATTATCTCATCCCATAACTGTTATAATAAATTTAATTATCATTAAAAAATATTTTTTTATTTATTAAGTTTTATAAAAATTCAACGTACATAAAAAAAAATCTCAATATCGATTCGTTCTAAGACGAAGAGAATATTTTTTATGATGCGGATGAAATAACATATTCTCATTTGTCTCGTGAAAATCACTCGATCCCCAAATTTTTTCTTTTGGTCAGAAATACTAGTATAACATTCCTATTTTTTCATTGTTTATGACATCATCGTTTTCTTAATTGAAATGAAGTCTTTGTACATTGTTTACGGAATGCTCAGTACTATGATATTTTGGTCAGGAAAATGGGGGAACTTGGGTATCATCGAAACCCCAAGAAATGCAAGGAGAAATTCGAGAACGTCTACAAATACCACAAACGAACCAAGGACGGTCGCGCCGCCAAATCCGACGGCAAAACCTACCGCTTCTTCGATCAACTCCAACCCCTCATCTCCCACGCGCCACCCCCACAACCCCACGCGCCTCTCCTCATCTCAGCCACGATGCCCGCAACCACCACCACGGTTCCATCCACAACAACCGCGTCAGAATCTCAAAAACGACAGAATCCAGTGCTGCCAGATAATAATATATCCCAGCATCATCAGACAACGACGACGACGACCCCTTCGTTCTCCTCGTCCTCAACCTCCTCGGAGAACAACAACGACGACGAGATCTCGAGGAGGAAGAGGAAGTGGAAGGGGTTCTTCGAGGGGCTGATGAAGGAGGTGATGGAGAAGCAGGAGGACTTCCAGAGGAAGTTTCTGGACGCCATCGAGAAACGGGATCGCGATAGGGTTGCCAGAGAGGAGGCGTGGAAGGCGCTGGAGACTGCGAGGCTGGACAGGGAGCACGAGAGTCGGATCAGGGAACGGGCTGCTGGGGCGGCCAAGGAGGCGGCGTTGTTTGCGTTCTTGCAGAAATTGTCTGAACAGCACGGGATTCCGCTGCCTCCGCAATTGCTTCAACAAAACCCTAACTCATTGCTGCAGTCATTGTCCCCTCGGGCGCAACCAGAGACGATCATGACAATGCCGCCACCGGAGTCACAACAGAAGATGGACCAGCTGGCTATTGTGGCAGCTGCCGAGGAGAATGTGAATACGAGGTTGCGTGCTGGTTTGTCGTCGTCCAGGTGGCCGAAAGCTGAGGTGGAGGCGTTGATTGATCTGAGAACGAAATTGGAACAGAAGTACGAGGAGTCCGGGCCCAAAGGTCCATTGTGGGAGGAGATATCAGCGGATATGAGAAGGCTTGGGTACAATCGGAATGCTAAGAGGTGCAAGGAGAAGTGGGAGAACATCAACAAGTATTACAAGAAGGTGAAGGAGAGCAACAAGAGGAGACCGGAGGATTCGAAGACATGCCCATATTTTCATCAGCTTGAAGCCATATATAGGCAAAAGACAACGGCAACCACAACCACCACCAAAGCTATCATGCCTGCTGATGGGAAGATGCCAATCATGGCTCGGCCTGAGCAACAGTGGCCCCTGCCTAAGGATCGGAGGAGCGGAGATAATAATGGGGATCATATGAATGATCATGTCGATGATGAGGATGATGGAGACGAGGAAGATGACGAAGATGATCAGGGGTATGAATTTGTTGCTAGCAACAATGCAGTGGGCACAGCAGCAGCTGAAGCAATGAACGGCTAATTGATCTAGAGATCGATGTTGGTTGATGCTGATGACTACACCGAACAGGTTACTGTTTCTTGCAAAGGCCATTGGATGGTTATTTTTGGTGGCGGAGGCTGCCGGGGAGGGGGAAGAGGGAGTTTGACGAGATTGGTTCAGGAGGCGACGGAGGTGGCAGGCGAGGCAAAACATGGAAAATCAAGGTGCTCCTTTGTATTTTTTGGTTTGTTTTGTGAGAATTTGTTGATTGGTTTGATAATAAACAAGATGTGAGACTGATATAGAGAAGAAGAAAACACCCAAAATATGTCATGTATTGCGTTTTTTGTGTCTTTGGTGAGTGTTACAAGTTTTTTTTTGGTTAGGTGACATAGGTTTTGTTCATTGGTGTTGGAAATGTAGATAATGTGATACATTGGGTATTTGTTTTGCTTCTGAAATGTATAATTTACTCAGTGAGCCTGTTTCTTGGTCTTTTGATTCTGCATTTTAATGGACATGAATCTACACCATTCTGATAGGGCTTGCAACCTTGGTTTTGTCTTTTGGAATCGCTTATAAGATCCTGCTTGACAGAATTGTTAGACCCTCCTACGCGAACTGGTTTAGGTTGCCTTCATGACCTGTGTGCTGTTTTCCGTGGTTTACATAACTAATTAAATGGTTGTTGAACCTTTGAGTTGAGGAATTGCTAGACCTGTACTCAAATGATCCCTGAACCAAAAACTGCAACTCCTGTTGCTTGAAATTTCAAGTCAGGATTCTTCAGGCATCATGTTTCCGAGCCTGTCCCCTGCTAAACAACTATGGCAAAGGATTTGAGATCTGCCATGTTCATAAGGAACAGCTGCTGTAGGTTCAACGTCGCTTACAGAATAGAGCTATGACAACATTAACCGTGATCCGGCTGTTTAGGACAATGTTACCTCCTCAAAGGATTACCGCCCGAGTTCTTGCTTCTGCAGGTTAGATAGAAGCTGTCGAAGCCTGTTTCGACTGCTTATTTGAAACACAGTGCAGCAAGTTAAGATCTGATGACAATGCATCATGTCGCGGTGCTGAATAAGGACGCCTGTGACAGAAATGTAAACTTCAAGAGTTGGTTCAGGACATATTCTAGAAATGGGTTGAGTGAAGATTTTATGATGAGAAACACTCTTCCCTTCCACGTTGGTCCAAGATTTGCAGGAGAAGCTCAATTGGCCCATCGGTTTCAAATTTGGAATACATAATCCTTCTACCAAGGTCCCACGAAATGACAATGGGGAACAAATGCAGTATGTGCAGGTCACCTTGAAACTAAGGGATTTTTTTCTGTAATGGAACTTTTATAAATAAAGCTTTTAAAATAGGATCCTACAAAATTTAATTTTCGAATTATATCTGGTCTCATGAAAAATTAAATACTCCATCCCTATTATTACGAAAATTATTTTTTCCATCTCAAAAAAGTTATAACTTTTTTGATCAGACATGTATGATAATATGATCTTTGATCGATATTACAGAATGATTAAACGTTATTTTTTAAGAAAATATCATAAAATATTAATAATATTAAACGTTATGTATTATTACCCGAGGGTAATAAAAAATATAAAGCTTATCATTTAGATATTACCGAAGTTTCTCAAATTACTTACAAAATAATGCATGAAGAGAAAAACGATATAAAAATTATGGGGACGGAGGTAGTACAATATTTATCTAGATATTTTATACTTCCTCCGTCAGAAAAAAATTACAACACTTAACGAATTAGGATGTCCTAATTAAATTACAATATTATCCTATTTAGAAACTTTTTTCCTACAAAAATACTAAAATATTCTTACTATTTACTTTGGACAAAGGGAATATATGTCATAACATAGATGTATCTAGTGAAAAATGAATGGTTGAGATTAAACGGTGAAAAATAAATGGTTCAGATTAAAAGATAACATTCTAATCTCAACCCTTGATTTGTGTTATTTTAATTTCAATCGTTCATTTGTTACTAGACACATACTCTCTAAGCTCATTTACTTTATATCACATCAACTTATTTCACTATTTCTTTTCCTTTTTTTTACACACACATAAATTATCGTATCTAATCAACTGATTGTAATTCTTTTGGGACGAAGATTGTAAAAACTACTCTCTCTATGGTTGTTATATGCAAATTTATTGTAAACTCCCTCCGTTCCAAAATACAGATAACGGTTTGACTTGTTACGCGGATTTATGCGTGTATTCAATTTGATGAAGGAAGAATTTTTTTTTTTTTGTGATAGTGGGATTTATAGTAGCAATTGTAAAAGGAGATAATGTGTATACTATATCGGATGATGATTGTTTTGGAACCTTTTTATATGAAAATATTACTAAATATGATATGTTGTATATATTTTATGACATCTCAAATAGACAAATATTGTTTATATTATAAAACGAAAGAAGTAATATTAATTGTAATATAAATCATCAATTTTCGTACGTCGAAGGTAAGAGAACGATTAGATCATGTTTTGATATAGAAACAAAACTCATCAAAATATATGTGAATAATATTATGTCCAAGTTCGTTGCGTATGGGATAGAAGTATTACATCCAACAACTTAATGTTTTAACATGACGTGCAAAACTCATGTCCTAATCAATGAAGTTTCACTTTGCCAACTCTTTTCTCAGACAAACTAGTTTCCTTAATAAAAGTTCTAACATGACTTATGGCATCAAATCCAACCGCCAAATTTTCAAATTTCAAAATTTCAAAATTTCACCAAAAATTAAGCATAAGTACAGCTCACGTCCACTACCCTTTTTTTCTCAATAACGTCCAAAATCATGTAAACTCCATGATCAATCCATCTTCCCAGGAAAATATCTTCTCCCCAAAAACGATCAAACACACTCCACTGAACATAATCCCACTCACTCAACTCTCCATTATCACTCTTGTCGAAATTCGGATAAATTCACCGTTTCATTTCCTGTTTTTCCGTACACGTCATCAAAATACTGCTCTCTCAACTTCCACCGAAAAAAAAAAAAAACCAAAACAGAAACGAATTATCGAAATTATTCTTATTTCGAGTTTTTATATATTTAGATTTTTATATAAATAAAATTATTAAATTAGATTTAAAAATAAATCAATTATTAAAATGGATCAGTTTCCAAAATATAATGAAAAAAAAAAAACATCCTACACAATCTCAAAACGAAAATATCATACATCTTTAATACAAGAAAAATCGTACTACATCTTTAATACAAGATATCGTACTACGTCTTTAGTGATGACACACAACCTCACTTGCCTTTCTCTCTCCCTTTCCCCCTATCTAACCCGACTTTGATGTTTAATTCAATCCCCTTCAGTTTTTATTATATTTTGAAAATTAATTTATTTTAATAATTAATCTGTTTATTAATTTTATTTATAAAATAAAAAAACACTCTCATTCCGCACTTTCAAAAAATAGTAAAAACACTTTCATCTGCTTCTCCTGTCATTTCTCTCTCGTCGCCGCTGCTTCTCCGGCGCCGCCGTCGTCGGTGTTGGTGTTGGGGTGTTGAATCGGGGAAGTGTTTCCGGCATTGTTGTTGAAACAAGGTAATGTTTCCTGTTTTGGTAAAAAATGGAGGAGTGGAGTGTGTTGAGATGAGGAAAGGATTGGTGGAGACTGTTGGTTTTGAAGATGAATAGTGGTGTTGTGTGATGGATTTTGGTGTCAGTTAGGGATTCTGAAAGGTGTAGTGTGGATTTTGTTGTGATTGATGATGATCGGCGTTTGTTTGTGTTCGTCTCTTGTTGTTGTGCATGTGTTTGTTTGATGAGATGTGAGTCGGAGTTTGTTCTTTGACGGAAATCGGATGGATAGAGGTTGATCGTTGGAACTGTTGTGGAGGAGTGCTGTTATGGTGTGTTATGTGGTGAATGTTGAGGCGTGGCTAGGGTTTATGCTTCGATCGTCATCGATTGTTGGAAGATCTGTGGATCTGTTGGTGATTTCGATGTCTTGCGTGACTAGGGTTTGATGCTTTGACGGTTGAGATATAGTTTTGGGACTCATGTGTTGTGCTCTTGATGCTCATTCTCTTTCATGTGATACTGTGATCTTTGTTCCGTTCTGCTCTCGTCCATTGGCTTTTACTGGCTCGATTTTTGGTCATTCTGGTTAGGTATGCATGTAGCAATTGTGTGACTGTTCAAGTTAGTGGCGGCCGCAAAACTGGACCTAGTGACGGAATATCTTATAGAGAAGTCTAGGGACGGAATTTTTTAGTCAGGGCTACCTTGCTGAGCGAGTGACCTTGTGTGCCAGATTCGATCCTCGGAAAAGAGTCCTCAACACTCTTGTCAAGACTTATGGGACATGATTGTCTTTGAGGCTTCGATACGAGCGTTTTCTCTTTACAGCTTGTGAGCCAATCACAAGCAAGAGGTAAGCAGGAAAACCACTGCTTGTGAAAGAACAGCAGTTTGATAATACAATGCATTCTGCTCTTTTAACACACTTGGGAAGTTGATGCCTGAATTAAGCTATAAGCACTTACAGAGAGATGAATTTTTAGACCCAATGAAGTCTGTTCTTTTGGTATATCTGTTATCACATGTTCTCCCTTATTCTTTGTTAACCCTGAGCCTGTTTGCACTTCTCCTGTAAATTATCAGCTTTTCTATAGCAATCCCCTTTCGTTGGATAAAAAATAAAAGTTTGACAAAATTTTGGCTCAGAAGATGATGTTGTCTAGAGTGCTCTGAACCATGATAGTCTGACAGTGTAAGGGGATTGATGGCTAAAAGAAAAGGTCAAATATATATATAACGAGGAGTACATATTCCATTATTTCAACGGATCGTCTGATAGCAAATAATACAATGTAATCGACATTGGACAGGATTGTAGAGAACATTCCCTCTGAAGAAAAAACTTGGTTGTTGCTGAACCTTACCGTGCTTGTTGTGCTCTATCCCTTCACCTAATGGTTACATGCATTTCTCTATGAACACCATGTTTATGTTAACCTTTCGCTGGCACAAAAATGAGCCTCATTTTCTGGGAGGCAATTACTTACACGGGATTTTCTTGTTAACAGAATGGGTCGAGGAAGAACGAAGAGAAAATTGATGCTCCAGGAAAAATCTGCTCCGCAATGGACCATGAACTGCAGTATTTCTGCAAGAAATCTGAGCAAGAGTCAACTTGGTGGGGTCATTTTTGGCTGCACACGTGCCACATACGACGAATGCATACTCAAGCAGTTGTTCGGTTTGTGGATACTGCAGTTTTACTGCGATTCTTTTTGTATAACTATGCATGTTTCAGCTCTCAGTCTCTTATGAAAGCTTCTTCAAATGTTTGAACAGGTCTTCCTGCTCCACATTTCGCTTATGTGAAAAATGTTACGCTTAACATGCCCCTGTTCTTATTCAACTATAGTGATAGGAAACTTCATGGAATCTTTGAGGCTGCTGGCCCAGGACAAATGAATTTAGATACCTGTGCGTGGACTTTGGATGGTTCGGAGAAAACATCTTTTCCTGCTCAGGTGCTTATATTACTTTCCATCCATCATGCAAGTTTTTTTTTTTTGCGTAGCCGTCCTAGTTTTTGGTGACGCTGAAGTTGTTGCATATTCTTCATATGACAGGTGCGAGTCAAAGTTCGAATTCAGTGTGCATCTTTAAGCGAGGATCAGTTTGGGCCTATTATTACTGGCAATTATTATGAGCATAACCACTTCTGGTTCGAACTGGACAAGAAGCAGACACAACAACTTATTTCCTTGTTCTCGCAGTCACCAGTCAATCATATTGCATCTGCTCCTAAGCGTGCTGCAAAGTGGGGCTCTTTTTTTGCTAGAGGTGATTCTGAGGTACCTGTACATGCCAATTCAGGACGCACAGACGCTTTTGATATACCTGTCCATGCCGATAACTGGGGTAACTGGGACGAAGTTGATAAGAATAAGACGATATACCAGTTTCAGGAATCTTTTCATCTCACAGAGGCGACAAGTTCTCCAGAAGAACATTGGAAAGAGCATTCTTTGTCCGCTGATGAACATGTGGCAGAAGATTTTAAGATTAAGCTACCAGAAGAGGATTCTTCGCTTGAATTAAATACCGAGTCCTCGAGTAATATCCAAGTCCCATGTCAAAATGATGTGCCTATAGAAGCTTCTTCAGAAGTAAATTCTTTGAAAACAGAGGGACAATCTATCACACTTATGAAGATAAAGCAAGCAATTGAGGAGATGAAGTCGCAAAGTATGGAACAGGGCCAAAGAATCCAGGCACTGGAGCAAGGGCTGGTAAGACGTTTGACTGTATTGTTTTAACTGCTCTATGCGATATGTATCTTCTCAAATCAAGGTCTATTACGTGATCATGATCTACTTAGTAATGGGTTGGGTTTACTTCTCAACTTCTCTTCATCGTCTTAATGGGCATGGATGTTTCATGTGTTTGCTTTTAGGTTAGATTACATATTTTATTTCGAAATGACTGTCCTTCCTCTCCTGCAAAATCATCCGGCAAAATAACAATGTTTTGCAATGTCATGTCATGCTTGGACTGTTTACTTCTCTAGGTTGAATTTGACACCCATGAAGAATTTGTGGCCATTCTCATGATATTGCTTTAAATAATTTCGCATTGAGCATTCTTCCCATAATAACTTGCTTAATGAGTGACTCTTAATTTTGTCTTATCACTATCTCATAATATAATTTGATGATCCAGGCGCTATACGAAACAGAAATGCAAAAATTACAAAGCAAACTAAGGGCATTTGAAAGTGGTCCTTCTCTATCAACATGCAATGGCAAGGGAGATGCGTCAGAAAATTCAAATTTTGAACTTGAAGATTCAATCTTCATAGTTGGAGGTTCTAATGGGTCATCGTGGCTATCCTCTTTGGATTCCTATTATCCTACTCGCGACTTATTGAGGTGTCTCCGGCCGATGGGGTCTGTGCGTTGTTGTGCATCTGCTACAAAGTTGGCTGGTGAGCTCTATGTTTTTGGTGGTCGTGATGCTACTTGCAGGATGTGGTATGACACAGGTATCATCACCATCTGTTAGTGTTTAATGTTTAAGATTTGTTCACTCGATGTAAACCATTGTTGAGTGTTATAGAACCCAACACTACCAAAACTTCGGACTTATGGTAGTAGACCTACAATTATACCTTAACTCTTCCTTTCACTCAAAACACATTTTTGTTTGAAGCATGTATAACAATCCATTGGCCCACCAACAACTAAGTATCAAATAACTACCACATAACCAACGGTAAATAAATATAGTAGACATGATTAGAACTTATGACCTCAATGTCATATTTATATAGATATCATGTTGAGGAACCAATGTTATTAAAAGCCTGAATTGATGGTAGAATATCCAAATGTAACTAACATTGAGTGCCGCTTCCTTTGTTGTGCTTGTGGTAGTTGAATCATATGATCAAGCAAATGATCATTGGGCGAGCCGACCGTCTCTAAACAAGAAGAAAGGCAACTTAGCAGGAGCTTCCTTGGCTAGCAAAATATATGCAATCGGAGGTGCTGATAATAAGGAGTGTTATTCAGAAGTCGAAATGCTGGATCCAAATATTGGCAAGTGGATTACGACTAGATCAATGTTTGAGAAGGTAATAAATCATTCATCTTTTTCAGCTTAGAATTGCTTAGAGTTGCATAAAAGAGTAGCTGCAAAAGGTTAGCTGGAAAGTGGTGCCTAGTTGCTTCCAGTAGCTTTGGCTGGTACATCCTTGCTTTCTGAAATATTAGTTGGCCCGTACAATGTGCCATGTTGCCAACAGGCTCATTTGGAACTCCCTATTGCTACGATCATCTGCACAGCTGGGTTTGTTTTCCATTAAAGCCAAATAGTCATTGAGTTCCTCAAGTCATGCTCAGAGTAATATGTTGACATTTCCCTTAAAATTCATCTGTATGCCGAAATCTCCTGGGTCAACTGAACTGGATGGTACTGTTGTTTTCTCATTTTTTGTTATGTTTGAAAATTCTTAGTGATAGATGCTAAGTAAAACGCAAGCTATTAGGCCATCTTCTCACGTTTCACGTCCATTCGTGACCCTTGATCTCCTGCTTCATTGCCAAATTGGTGATTTCTGGTGGCAACTTCTTCAATAGCGTTTCAACTTGATTACTCTTGATTTCCAGTTGATTGGTTTGTATAATTAATATATTCGTTCAAGTAACATCAATATGAATTGCACCATTGCCGTGCAAAAAGGAGAGGAGATCTTAACCAACATTAGCCACCATTGTATTACTCAGGAGCCATATTGTTAAATCAAGACCGTTTTTCGTTGGAAGCTCCATGCCCGCTTGAAAGATGTTTTTTTCAATGTGCATATTGTGTCTTCTGTTTTATTTCAGCGGATGGTTCCAGCTTCAGCAGAAATAAATGGTGCAATCTATGTTGTCGGTGGATTTGATGGAATGCAATATCTGAAGTGAGTCGCCACCCAGTTTCTAGTTCCTGTTTTGCTATCTCTGACTGGGCATGAGATTCGTTGCATTGTCTTTTCATTCTTATTATTCTTCCGAGGATGTTAACCTGGCAACAAGCTCGCCCTTTGTAATAGATAGGTTTCCTTGTATATGGGAACTGCACAGATAAATTAAACGGAGACATGTATATGTTGTTACTCTTTCACGCTACATGCATAATTAAGTAGACCGTATTTGATGTCATAAAACTAGCTTACTGTTTTATTTGGAACTCAGACCTTGTTTGGTATGCATAAATAATTCATTCCTTCTTTCTTGTAGTCATCCTCAGTTACTAAATGCTTGCCTAGTCTCTGTCATTTTAGGTGCAAATATATCTTCAGGCCGACAGATAGGATTGTTGGCCACTGCTTAGGAATCTGAGATCACTTATGCACTATTATCTTACACTTTTTCCGATTATTTGCAGTTCTATGGAAAGACTTGATCCACGGGAACACTCATGGAGTAGACTTGCTAATATGAACAAAAGGAGAGGATGCCATTGTGTTGCTGTTCTCAATGAAAAGCTGTAAGTTTTGTCGTAGTTGATCAAGATCGTATGCAACGCAGTGCAGTCTACTGCATGGAGCCAAACTCAAGACACCTGGTTCATTGCTTTAACTATCTGATTGGAGTAACTTGGCTTTATAGGTTTGCAATCGGTGGTTTTGATGGAGATGCAATGACTTCGACTGTTGAAGTGTTTGACCCTCGTGTTGGTTCATGGATGATGGTGGAACCAATGTACGAGCCAAGAGGATACATGGGGGCGGTGACAATTGCTAAATCAATTTACGTGATCGCTGGCATGCAACATTCAACCAAAGGTTCCGACCTTGTTTCAAGCACGGTATATCTTCGTTCATTCACTTATGATGCCTTCCATTGAGATAACGAAACCCACGTCATGAGTTGCATTGCTTGACTTTAAAATTCTTACAGGTAGAGTGCTACACAGAGGGTTATGGCTGGGAGATGACAGCGCTGAAATCTGTTGGGAGGCGATGCTTTTTCTCTGCTGTTGTCGCTTGAGGATATCTCTTTAGGCACCCCTGTTCTCTTCACGGTGAATGGTTTAACTGGCTGAAAGACGAGGTATTGACATCAAGACAAACCTTGAATGATCTTAAGATATTTTTGGGAATGGCGATCGTGTAGAGAAACGTCTCAGCAAAGTTAAAAGGTCAAGCACACAGCTAGGTTTTGATGATGCTATTATAATAGCATCATTGTAAGCGACATGATGTATGTGCACAAAACGGGTATGTGAACCAGAAAACAGATTCTCATGGAAGGTCGTCATGTATGTTACTAATGCGATTTCTCATTCCGCTGTGATGAAGATCTTTCAAGGATAACTCGAATCAGAACAAACATTTATCCATCAGATTTAAATCTCTCAGTGTCTCTGTGTCTCCAGATCCTCGAGGTAAGAAAGAATTAAGCTTATCCATAATAACCGAAGCAGTACATCCCAATTCTAATACAAAACCCAGCAGTTAATTGATGACATAAACATACCTTTGGCTCAACAGCGCAAGAGCCATAGCATTAACACTGACTGTAAACAGGTACAACGAGGACTAGTTTTACAAACAGCAGAAACAAACAAGACGGGAAACACCGTCCTCTGTGACTGTTCCTGCACTTCCGGTTTGTAATTTCTACTTGAACTGCGTAGGACATGCCAACTAAACAACAGCAGATCACAACGGAATTAGATTTACCTACTACTTCTCTTTGTAGCCGAACAACCTTCAAAGTTTCTGCTATTCACATGCGAGCTTTGTGTCGAAGCTGCTCAAACAGATAGCGAAGGCTTGAAAAGCTGATAGAGGATACCGGTAATCCATAGTGAACATGTCCTTGCCGACTTTACCAAACTGCAGGATGATCTTATCCTGATCAGGGTGGGACGAAGGAGGAGGTCCAGAAGGCGCTGGTGCAGCCGCAGCGGGCTGCATCGCAGCAATCAGCTGGAAGTTCTTGACAGAGGCGACAGTTACTCTGCCTCTGAAATTGAGGCACCAGCACTGCAGCTGCTCATGCCATCTCGGCGCCTTGTTCCTTAATATCAAGGGCTTTTCCTTACCGTCCTCATCACCCTCATGGGTCCCTATAATATCCGAGAATCTAGCACTCCCAAACTCAGATGACTGGTCGATTACTTGTGAAAAGGACGCGCTGCGGAAGGAGTCTTCTAGATTACGGGGAAGGATCTCAGGCTGACCAGGAACTTGACCACCTGGCTCAACAGCCGAAGCAGGAATTGACTGCATAATGCAATGCATTCTACGCGGACCCCTGGAACCGAGGACATTCAGCTCGTACGCAATTTGTGCAATACTGTAGCTTCCAGTCGGGACCTTGGGGGAGACTTTCTTTGAGGAGAATCTCCGGCTTGTCCGGCCAGGGGCAGAAGACTGGGAACTGTTGTAAGCCGGCTGTGTATCATAAATAATAAATTTTGTCCCCAGAAAATTGGACCTGAAACAAAGTGGCGAGAAAACTCATCACTAGGTAGCTAAGATATTTCCTTATTAACCCACTGAAAAAGTACAACAGATTCTTCAACAAAAACTTCCAGACAGATTAAATACTGAAATTGAAGCAAAAGCTGCAAAACAAATCTTTCTCAATTTTCAGTTATTAGAAATAGAGATGCCAATTCTTTTGTAACAGTCAACGCACAAGACATACAGCCATATAGACAATAGAAATTCTGACATTAAACCAAATGCATTCAACGTGGTTTCATCAAATACCTTAGTTTCCCTATGTAGGTGCTGCTAGACCTCGAAATGTTATCTGCATCCATGCTGATTACATACTCTGTACAAGTAGTTCGTCTGGTTCTCTTTGCAGAGAGCAGGAACTTTCCATTTTCTACAAGTAAAGCTGCAAGGAACAAGAAAATTTTACTACATGACTAGAGTCGAGAGTATAAAGTTCATGATGAAAAGAAGAAACTCAGCAAAAACCAGCGCCCTACAAAATGCATTTCAAAGTTCCTTTGATGAAACTGCTTATTTAGAATTTTTCCCATCAAGGTATAATTAACCAGATATATAGCTGATATTAGACAGTAAAGTCGAGAAGATCCACTAGTTATAACTTATATGCCCTAGATGAAAAACCAACACTTGCGGCAACAGAAGCATAGCCAGCTAAACCAATGAAAATGCAGATAATGTGGGAAAAGAGGAGAAACAGATATTGCCCAAAGACATGGCAACTTCAGGCAGGCTTGAAAGAAAGTAGTAACGAAAAATTAGTTGCATAGAGCCAGACAGTTGCATGAAGACGAAGCAGAAAAAGCTTACCGGGGCTAAGACAAAGATAAAGATGGTACGTCAAATTAGATTTGTCCCTCTTAATGAAACACTGGATGGGAGCCTCCCTAGGACCAGGCTGCGAGCAGAAATACATAAAATAAGTTCAACCGTGAGTCTGTGATAACTTCATGGAAGGAAAATCTTTCTTTAAAAGGTAATTCAACTTCAACATATTCCAAAGAGTAACCCATGCAAGTATTGAAGGAAGAGGCATCTGTGTAGCCAAAAAAGGATGAAAAGAACCCGGGGAAAAAAAGAAAAAGAAAAAAAGCACGAAAGAATGAAAGAAATAAAAAGATGCAACCATTCAGCAAAGAAAGAATGCCAACCTGCTTTAGAGAAACAGGGAAAGTAAGCTTGCCGGACAACTCCGGACCTCTAACTATTTCTTTAGACATCTCCCTCCACGCTCTACAAACAGCTGCACAGGCAACCACATGCTTGCGTGCAGGCCAGACACTTTCGCTTGCCTCCAATCTCTTTATCACGTCACAGAGTAACTCAGGTGGGAGGCTAGCCCAACGGCTGTTCTGTATTACCAAAGGTGGATCATGTAACTCGTGCACTGAACCTTGAGACTTTCCCCTGCGACGAGAGGAAAGCCTTACTTCAAAGCTTCGTCTCGACAAGCTCCCAAAACCATCCCTTACATCATTGAGAATACTGCGGAACGACATATTCTCTAACTGGAAATATTTATCTTCTGATAAGGTATAGATAAGACGGCCAGCAGACGGAGTATCTGAAAAGTGACCAAATCATGTATTCAAATTTCAGTAAAAGGAGTGTAAAAAATAAGCTAAACAAAACCGAAAATAAACCATCCATCTCCAGAAACAACAAAAACGGAAAGAATCCAAGATGCAAATGATATGACATCTACGAGCTGCAATAGCAAATCCAGTAGTTATCTCACGGAACTACGCGATCCAACTCCTCCGCATCGGAGTGATTATGCGATGATGAGTTCGGTAAACTGTAGATTCCAAGATGACTGCGTCACTCACAAATGATGCCAGTTCACATAAAGCAAGCACAGCCACGAGAAGATCCAGTTTCTTCTCCTATCTAAAACCTTTCAGTTCTCTTTCAGTTTTCCGATTTTCGAGATTCAACAGAAGTAATAGTATCATAAATCAGCAATTATCGACAATAATTTCGTCTCAATTTGATGAAGGCATACACCTACTATCTGCAGTTATGTCCACTGAATGAAACAGTAGTTACCTAACCTCATCATCCGCCATTCATTGACCTCAAATCTAACAAGCAGATCACCAATTCATCCATATCCGACCTCGAAATCCACTGAATCTATTAATCTAACATTGAATCCACATAATCCAGCTTCAATTTCCAGAAAAGGAAACCAAAACACAAAATCCACCAGTTCGATTCCGCATCTCATCACACACAACACCGCAACCAAAATCACCAGCCAAAATCGACACAATCAGAAATGAACAAAATCAACAGATCCGACCTCTCAGCTCACATATGCCAAAAACGGAAACCGCTTCGAAACAAAAAAAAAAAAAAAAAAAAAAAACAACTCGAAAACAGATGATTCCATAATCGGAAACAAAACACAAATCGGAGAATCCACAGCTCACCTGCTACCAATTCATCGCCGTCGTCGCGTCGATGAAGACGATGGCGATGGCGTATTCACACGCGGTTTCTTTGACCTTTTCGTTTCTCACTTTCTCTCACTAGGAAAGCGGTGATGAGAGCTCGTGTTTCTCTCTCTACTTGTGCTTTGTTCTATCTCTATCCACTAGCGGATTCCAAATGGATTATGAAATCTGATTCATAATAATGTGACATGATGATGTGAGATTTGTGAGGTGTATTGGGACGGAAAAAAAAAAGGTGGTGGAAAATGGAGCGTGTGAAATGAAACGAAATCCACCTTACAAAGTTGACGTTTGACTTCGTCAGAGTACTTGTATTTGTAAGTTGATTTTGGACCATTTTGTTTTTGCATGATCGAATTTGAAGTGATTTTGGTTTCTTTTTATATAATCTTTGCACAATGATGATCCAAACCTGGAGTGATGAGTCATGGTTACTCTTTTTTTTTATCTTTTTTATTTTGAAATGATTGTATTTTTTTTATTCAAATTATAGCGTTATATCATTATTATATTATTTGACTCGTATTTTGAATAATTTTATTGCTGACATAAATTAAGATTGTAATTTGAATGGGAGTAATCTAAACTTAAACGAAGTTGAGCAATATTTTGTCAACTAATATTATCAAAACGATTTTTACATAAAATCATCCACAATCTTTATAATTTATAAAAAACCTATTCAAATTTTCATTTTTACATTGTATCTATCTAATTTATTTGATATCTTTCGTTTTCACTACTCTCATTAATCCTCCCTTAAAATTTTAAGGGAAGTTAACCCCAATTTTTAAACCGCCAATTTTTCAACATTAATCTAACGACATTCGAATTTTCAATTTTTCTTTTTCAATTTTTTTTCCAATTTTCGTTCATCTTTTCGAAAAGAAAAATTGAAAAAAAAAATATTCATCTTCAACCCATAGATCCATCAGAATCTCCTCTGAAACCTATGTATCTTTATCATCTACATCCTCCAAAGATTCGTACTATTGTTTTAAAAACAAAATCCGTCATTCATCCTCATATCAATTTTCACGTCTTCTTCATATCAATCTATGGAGGCAGAACATTAATCCCCAAACAAATAGTTGAGGAACTCAGATGAAATTCTCTCTATATTTTATCATTCAATTGATGTAGATTGTGGAACTTATGCACGAAATGGTTCGAGTATTTTAGGGTTCACAAAATAATAAGAAATTTCACTTTCAGAAAAAAAAAACAATTTCGGGGTTTGATTTTGATTGCAAAAGCCGAAATGAAGAAGAGAGGAAGATGGATATTGTTGTATATGATTTTTTTTTTCCCGTCAATTTTAACTAAGATTTCATCGTATTTGCCAAATTGATGTATTTGCCAAATTGATGTAAGGAAAATAATTTGAATAGATAAAAATATAATACTAAAGATTTTGATTGATTATGTATAAATAATGAAAATTGGGGTGGTGGGTATTCGTAAAAAACCCCTTACCAAATGAATGACTTTGCTATGCCGTACCGATAAAAACCCAACCACTCTGTTATGTATTTCAACCTCACCGTTGTCTGAAAGTGGAAAAGATATTTTGATAGTAATCGGGACCAGAAATTTCTGGCACCGTCATCATGCTTTCCACCATACAAATCCAACTAAAATTGGACCAACATATAAAAAGGATGGCCAAAACCAAGACCTATATAATTTATAAATGAGGGACTATGATTACGACAAAATGAAGTGTAGATGAAACCAAGGAGCTAGTCACATTACCAAGGGATGAATTGTACTTTACCACTGTCTTCCCATGATCACATGCTACTGATTCGTAGTTGATTCATACTAGATTCTACATATATCAACCAATCAAAGGCCAGTTTCGGCCGACCACAACTTGGACTCGATTCGAGTCTTACTGGAATCAGTGCTGCATCTCTACTCTCCATGCATCTATACAGATCTCTCAAAAGAGCTTTCTTCCACTGTCGAATAGCGTCCTCAATAGGATGAAGCTTCAGAACTCAGACTTGAGTTCTGTGATCATCATTGCCAAAATGGAAGGAACTGCAAATGCACATTGATCACCGATTTGCTCTCCTCCCTTGGGGTGGACCGAGTTATAAACAATGGAGCGGATCGATTGCCAAAAGGACTTGCTTAATCATACCATTGAGGTGAAAACCAATGACCCGTTTGTCTACCATTCTGACGAGTGAACTCTCTTCAGGACACGACGCGGTTCCCTTCTCTCAATAACTGGAACTACTTTCTCCATGAGCTGCATTAAGGACCATTAACAAAGTTAGATACCCATGACACTGAAAGAGATGATGCATACTGCCCGCTTTCCAGAAATTCAACCAGAAGCTGTGGATAAAAAGAAAAACATGGAATGTCATGGGAAAAAAACATGACAAGGAATCATTCTTCCAAACCTAATCCAACTCAGCCACGTAATAAACATGTTCGCTGTGTTTTCAGTACTTTACATTCGTTGTGGTTTCAGAACTTCTACATAGGATAGATGCCAGATTTAACGTGTTTTACAATAGTATGAAGCACAAAACACACAGTTCACATGAAGGAAATTCTAAATTAAGAGAGTGTTGTGCATCTAGATATTATTAAGTTATGAAATCACACTATGTAAAAGCATTAAGCCGGTATCATAAGCAGCATATGAAGTTCGCTTCCTATTGCCCGAAAAAGAGGAGTATAATAAACCATTACCTGCCTAAGTCTCTCTCTTGTCCACTCCTCCTGCATCAGAGGAAGGAAAATGAAAAACTATTCCATAACATACAGAAAACACTACATAAAATTGCACATGAAGCACTGATAATAATAA
The DNA here is from genome assembly GCA_035668315.1 of Drosera spatulata. Taxonomy (NCBI): domain Eukaryota; kingdom Viridiplantae; phylum Streptophyta; class Magnoliopsida; order Caryophyllales; family Droseraceae; genus Drosera; species Drosera spatulata. The sequence continues at coordinate 39,673 of JAOVYX010020059.1, forward strand.
AGACAGATTCCAGAAGAATGATAGAGACATTCGAAGGCCTAAAACTGATTTCCCACAAGAAGTTTTAGAACTCGGTATTGTTAACTAGGGATCAAGTAAAAGCGTGTAATGTAAAAACATGCAAACCAAAAGGGTAAGTGCTAGAAATGGCATTGCACCGAGTTTGTAAATATACAACAACAACAACAAATCAAACCTTTATCCCATCAAGTGGGATCGACTATATGAATACGACGACGCCATTCTAATCTATCATCTACATCATCTTCTATAAGATTATGATATGCCATATCATATTTCAAGATTTTTCTCATTGTCTTTTTAGGTCTCCCTCGTCCTCCCTTGATTTGTGATAATTCCCAAACTTCACATCTTCTAATAAAAGCTGTGACTGGCCTGCGTTTTACATGGTCATATCATCTTAGTCGTGACTCCCTCATCTTATCTTCTACTGGAACCACATCCACTTTCTGTCTGATAACTTTATTTCGTATCCTATCTATTCTTGTATGTCCACACATCCACATTAACATTTTCATCTCATTTACACTCATTTTCGAGTTTGTAGGTATACACCAACTTAATTTATGAGATCCATTTATTTGCACAAAAAAATAAAAAAAATGTAAAATGTAAAAATTGATGCCATACTGAAGAATATTCTTATAGCATAATCTATTTTCCATCAATTAAGGATTGAAAGATCTTTAAGCACCATAATCTATTCCTATTTTCAATCCATCAAGTTCGGCTCTTCCGCTGCGTTGTTCGCGGAGAGAAGACTATCAAAATTGATATATCAAAGTGAAATGTAAAAAAAACAGATGCCATACTGAAGAATATTCTTATAGCATAGGTATATTAGCTAAGCGAGAAATCTTCCTCCTCGGATAATATGTATAATAAGATCTAGCTACCATCGTCAATAGAGGTAGCTTAAGTGTTATTGTTTCATGAGAATTCACCAAATTTTCAGCAGAGCTAATTTGTGACAGACAACTCATTGATATGATACCAACTTCAACTTATAACGCCGACTTCCAGTGCATCAATGTCCTCCAACAACATCAGTGGCTAGATAACTCGCTCTTCTTTTACCATTTGCCTTTCTAAAGTTTGAATAGGTCTTATGCCTCAGCAAAATAGAACAATCTGCACTCGACAAATGGAAGCCCACAGCACCACCAGACAACATCATGGAGTTCAAACCAAAGATATAACTCTAGCCAAAGGCGATTAATGACAATATTAAATGGTCAGAATAAGTTCTCATTGTGGTTTTAAGTTATGCTTCCTTTACAGACAACACTCATTCCTGTTTACATTGAAGTGTCTCCTCTATTTTCTCCACTTGGGTGAAAAATGAATGCAACAAGGGCACTCCATGTGTTCCTCTATTCTCTATTAGCTCACGAGCCATGCCAACAAGAGTAAAATACAAAGAGGGCACTCCATGTGAGGGTAGCTTGATTAGAAACTTCCTAACTTGTTAAGCACACCATCACTACATTACAATGATCAGGCAGCCGCACGCCAAACCTAATGAAACAAGGAATTAACTATCACAGTATCATGCTTCAATCTAGCAATCTACAATCAAAATCAAACAAGAATACACAAGCAGTCTACAACAAAGCCCTTTAACATACTCTCCTATACCTTCTCTCTGATCAGCTGTTCGTTCTCCTCCTCCAACTTCGCCACAGGGGTTTCCAACTCAGCCTGATACGCCTGAAACACAAATGCATCTCTTTAAGCATACAAGGGAAACAATGCCACACATCAAATTCCAAACCCTAACACTACTCCGAAACCGGATTCTAACAACGAAACCCGACCTGCTTCCTCTCCCTGCACCTGGCAGCGGACTCCCGATTCTTAATCATCCGCCTCTGCCGCTGCTGCGCCGCCTTATCCAACCCCTCCATCACCACCACTCCACCACCACCACCACCACGCCGCTTCCTCCCTCTCTCCACGTCCCCATTCCCAATCCCACTCCCATTCCTCTCAACCCCAAACCCAACCCTCACCTTCACATCCTCCTCATCGTCCCTTTCCTCCTCGGCCCAAGCCCTGACCAGAAACTCCTCCAGCGCCATCATCTCCTCCTTCACTCCTTCCTCCTCCTCCTCCTCCACCTTCACCGCCGCTCCACCATTACAGCTACCGTAACTTCCCTGCCTCGTCATCGGGGCATCGGCGGCGGTCATGGAGGAAGAGGAGGCCAAGTAGCTGTCGCTGTTGGTGGTGCTTCTGTTGCTGTGAGAGGGAGGCGGAGAGATCGGAGATCGCAGAACTTTTGGGGTCGCCATTGATGGATGAGAGATCGATCCGATTAGCGTTAGGGTTTGATTGAGGGATTTGTGAGAACAAGTTTGGCGATTTTGGTTGAGGATTGTTTTTCGGTTTTTTTTTTTAATGGGAGAATTGTGACGTCGAATAGGATGACAATACCAGTGGCTTCGTTTCAAGCATGCCTGGGTACGCTGAGTTTTCCCTACGTTGATGTGATCATGAATTTGGACTCGCTCGTTAAAAAGATTGAATTTGTGAAGAAGACGATGACATCATGAATCATTTATGAAACGAATTAGTTATGATTTTTATAAATTTATTATAAAATATCAAATATTATATATATTATAAATTATAATTTTGAAATAAAATGATATTCATATCATATCGTTTATTAATAAAAAATAACATATCGAAATATGTAATGAATATTACAACTAGTACACAACATTATAACTAATAATATCTTTCTTCCTCATTGTAACTATGACATTCATTTCATTTACAGTCATTTTTTTTCTCTTTTAATTTTAATGTTTAATCACATGAATTCATAACCTCGCAATTAAAAAAAAAACTATTTATCACTTCTCTTCACTTGTTATTCAGGTATGTTAATATTGATCATTATCTGAGATAAACTTCAATAAACAATCATATATACGGTTTCTTGTTCATCATGGGAAAACTTTTTTTACATCTTTCACCATAAGGATTAATTTATGTGCATCATATCGATACCGCACCTTATCTGTGTGGGAAATATTACTCCTTATTTGTGGTGTTTATCATTGAAACAATGTGGTGTCCGCAGAAACCATACAAGACTACAAGTAGTTAACTATAATCTCAATTAATATTCCTTCTATCTCATATTATAAATCATATTTTTTATTTATATTGTCTTCAAATATAATCAATATATCATATTTAATAATCTTTTCATATAAAAAAATCAAAATAAATCATCATCTGTTACAATACATCGACTGCCTCCTTTCTCCTACTCTTTCATTCTCTTTCCTATACCCCACTTACACCTTACTATTACTAAAAAAATATTCTTTATTCATTAAATTTCATAAAAATTCAACACATACATAAATATACGTATCGTATCGAAATATTTGCTAATTTTGATACAAGGGAGTACATAATATTTGACAAACAAATCAACCATTATATTCGTAGTAATCGTCACAGTGCACACAGACGCACATGGAGTAACAAAGTCACGCACCTGTGACACATACTGGGAGAAAGAAAAAGACGACGCATCTGGAGAAAAATGTAATCAACACGTGTATTCCACATAGGCGCTCAATGGACTCGATTCATCTGGTCTCAAATATTCGCATACCAGTGTCACTCCAATTAATATTGTTAACCCTTCTAGCAAGGTGAACGATACCACAATACTATTCTGGACGTAATACACGATCCTATCATCGAGTACTATCATGAAGCGTACTATCATGAAGCGTTCGATGTGGGAATGTTTGCGATTCCGGTTGGGAGTCGTCGTGGTCGTGGTTTTGGTCGCGGGTTGTGATGCTAGTGGTCAGGAGGAGGGCGGCGGCGGCGGCAACGAGGGGAGAGGTCGATCGGCAACTGCTGTTTTTCCTGTTGGTGGTGCTGTTTATCCTGACGGGTATGTGTTTCGGCTTGTGATATGGGGTGCATGACTAGATGATCAGTGATATATTTTATTATGTGAGATATCCAGCTGTAAATTCAGGGGTTTATGGATGATAACGAACACTATATTTAAATTGAACTTCAGATGACGTCAAAGTGGTTTTAATGGTGAGGTGTACGAGACTTGTGTTATTGTGAGTTCTCAAAATGCTTGTATTTTGTGATCATGATAAAAACTGAAATTGATATCTTGTAAGGTATGTGCAGGTACTTCTTTGTAGAGATGAATATCGGACGACCTCCAAAACCTTATAATCTCGATATTGATACCGGTAGTGACCTCACTTGGGTGCAATGCGATGCTCCATTTGTCAATTGCCCTGAGGTAGATACATTTCAAATTTAGTTTCATACACGAAGAGGAAACTGATGATTGTGTTTGCATAAATTGAGGATAGTTTTACTCTGATTCAGGTCCCTCAAAAACCTTACAAGCCCCAGAACAATGTTGTGTATTGTTATGACCCCTTGTGTGCATTCATTCCGCATCCTCCAAACGATCCGTGCCACGATCCAGCTGATAAGTGTAACTTTGAGATTGAGTATGCTGATAATTGTTTGTCCGTTGGTGTAGTGGTGAAGGATTATCTTTCGATACAGTTCTCAGATGGTTCTGTACTTAGTCCCTTTCTACGCTTCGGGTAAGTCCTTCATGTCTCGATATTGGGCAGTTTTTTTATTGTCATGTTTGAATTTGCACAAATTTGCATACGACTATTTCATTGGAGTGCATCATTCCAGCCTCATACCTTCGAATAATTAGTACAACTAGGTAAGTTGCAAAGCTGTATCCACTTTACACTAGTCCAAAGTCTGGTGAGTATATATACAATATATTCTAATGTGATGATGTGATGATGTAACTTTTCTCCAGCTGCGGATGTGATCAAGACGTACGGGGATCACGCCATCCTCCTTCTATGGATGGAGTCTTGGGTCTAGCGAACGGAAAATCCAGCATAATGTCTCAACTATGTGGTTTGGGGATTGCACAAAATATAATGGGCCATTGCTTCAGTCAGAAAAGAGGAGGATATCTTTTCTTCGGAGATGATCTTGTTCCTTCCACGGGAATGATCTGGGCGCCAATTTTACAAAATTCTGTAGGGTAAGGATCTGAATTTCATCTTTTTACCTCCTGCACTCATTCACGGGTATGACGTTATCTAAATTTCAGGACGCACTATGCAATAGGACCAGCAGAACTCGTTTTTGCTGAAAAGAATCTCGTAAAGAATGACCTGCAAGTTGTTATAGATAGCGGGAGTACCTATACTTACTTCAACGGTGACATTTATCGAGATATGCTATCTATGGTGAGATGCATGGTTATCTGACATTTTTTTTTTGTAGAAATATAAAGATAAGTAAACTCTTATTTACATAGTTCATTTTTTATAGATAAAAAAAAATATAGACACCGCGCAAATGAAAGATGCTCCTGGAGATGAAACCCTTCCCATCTGTTGGAAAGGGTGCTCACCCTTTCAAATCCATCAGTGATATTAGGAAGTTCTTCCAGCCTTTCACGCTACGGATCATGAAGGGTTCAGAGTGTATCACAATGGAAATTCCACCCGAAGCATATCTTGTTATTAGCGTAAGTACCCGAATCCTATTTTTTCCATGTAGCTAATTAAAAGATGATGTCTATGCTGTGTATCCAGTATCAACTTGTCCCCTACTTATTCAGGAACATGGCAATGTTTGCTTGGGGATATTGGATGGCTCCGAGGTCGGCTTGGAAAATCTCAACGTTCTAGGAGGTAACAACATAGCTGTATCACATTGTTATGACCAAGTTACAAAATTTGAATGTTTCTTTCAAGCAGTTCAATGTAATTTCCTTTATTCTAACTTGTGTTCTACTTACAGACATTTCATTGCAAAGCAAACTGGTGGTATATGACAACAGGAAACAAAAGATAGGATGGATGCCTACAAGCTGTGACACAATGCCAAGTTCCGAGTCTGCTGAATTGGTTGATGATCACGCAAGTTCTTCGCAAAGTACGATCGTGGCATAGAAAACCAGAAGAGGAGATATATAACTATACAAGTGCTCTTTTTGGTCAGCTCCAGCGTCTAGTTGTTAATTAGAAGCCAAACTATATATTGCTCGATATGCTTTACAATCCAGAGTAGAAATAGTGGGGCATAATGTAGTACAGATTTTAAGACACCTCTAAGGTTGCTGTTATGTGTATTGGCTTAATGGTTCCATTTTTGTGAATGTTGGATCCCAAATTCCCAACTTTATAGGAGTACCAAGTACATAGACCCTTTGTATCTGGTGCATTTTGTTTGGGCCGCTTTATGTATTTGGAGGTAATGATATGTAACGATATGTAAGAGTAGGTTGAAACAACGCAGTCAATTGACTAATAATACAAAGCGAAATTATGACTCCTATGACCTAACATTTGTTTCATAGTCGTGATGTGACTGAATATACTAACAATTTGTTGTGTTATTAATAGTTAAGGATATTTGTTGTTTGAGTAACTATTCTCTTTATTTCGAAAAAATGAAATAAATTGATTTTATATATATATTGATATAAAGTTTGATACGCGTACAACGAAGATTAAACGTAATTTTTTATAAATTTATCGTGAAATATCAATTATTGTGTAAGTTGCATACTTCAACCAAATATATATTACGGGATGATCAGACGTGATTTGATATGAAAATAAAATTTATATTCATAAATATAAAATAATATGGGTCAATTTTTATGAAACGAAGAAAATATATATCATGCAGTGAGCAAATTTTTTTTGGGCATCCTTTTATCACAAAAGGATATACTTGACATTAGTCTTCTAAATATTTTCTGGGTCGACTAGACAACAATAACTAACAAATTGAGTAACTTGAGTATCACGATCCACACGAAGAGACTATGCTAGAGTCGTTTACATACACTCCATTATCTTGTCATTATTAACTGAGCGCTGCTATTCGCCTCT